>JZSA01000975.1:0-128198 GCA_000956155.1 Cotesia vestalis
TTTTTCAAAAAAAATTGATGACATTAAATTTGGCTGTCACTTCACAATTGTTTTAATTTTTTTTTAACAAATAAATTATAGCAAAAAAAAAATATTAGAAAAATGGACTTGTAGAAATTTTAATAAATTAAAAATGCAATTTTTTTTGTTAAAGAAAATTAAAAAATTGTCAAGTGACAGCTGACTTTAATGTCATAAAAATTATCAAGTGTCTGCGAACTTTAGCCTCACAAAAAAATAAACTAATAAATTTTTTGACAGCTGATGGAACAAAATGTCACGCTCCGTGTCCGTCAAATGGACGTTTCACTTGTCGAATCATTCATCGACGAAGTCCAAGAAATTTACAAGAATATTTCCAAGAAGGAGGTTGTTATTAAAGTAGACCAGGACAACTTCTTGCCAGCTGAGAGCTGCGGTGGAGTTGACTTGATTGCTGCCAGAGGTAATTTTAATTTACGAATAATCATGTGTAGAATTTATTGGGGACTAATAAAAGTATTTTTCAGGCCGTATCAAGATCGTCAACACCATGGAGGCACGGTTAGAATTGATTGCCCAGCAATTGGTCCCAGAAATACGGTCAGCCTTGTTCGGGCGTAATCCAAACCGCAAGTTCACTGATTAAATTTTAATTATAAATCATATATTTAAAAAAAAATACCAATATTAATAAATAACAAAGAAAAGTTAAGTAAAAAAAAAAAAAAAAACATTCCCTTATTCGCAACTGTTAAAAATATCTAAAAATGCACACTTTCAACGGGATTGAAAAATGTATGCCGAACAAAATGTCTGCTAAGATCGTCAGATATATAATAATGACTCAATAGAAGTTTATTTAAAATAAAAATTATAAAATTGAATTAAGAGTATATAAATAAATTAATATAATTATTAATGTGCGTTCTAAATAAAATAGTGGCCTACTGTTTATTTTGTGGGTGATTATTGTTGTTAATACACTAATATATTGGTAGTATTATGTATTTTCTTGGCAAAATGCCAGTATTATTTGCGTTATATATACATCGGAATAATATTTACTGTTTTAGCAACCACATGCGTCTCTAGATAATAAGCGGTTTTTTTAATTAATTTTTTTTTAAGGAAAAAAAAATTGATTGATTTGATGAACGCACATTAGTTTTACTCTAAACGCAATAAATCATTATTTGGATTGTTAATTAATATGTTAATAATAATGTGAAAGTAAATCATCTTGTATCTAAAAAAAAATTATAATTTTCCTTCTGGTAATTTACAAGTACCAAATTATCTGTCGACCGTGTTAATTAATCATTAATCATTGATACTCAAGCGAGTATGTACACATCAAATATATTAATTATTCTATAATATAATATATTATATTATGTATGTAATTTACTGTAGATTTAATCAAGTCAATCTCTGTTGGGCATGTTAAAGAAAAATTTAATTAAAATAAATGATGATAATAATTATGCTATTATATTTATGTAAATATGTATTTAATTCGATGTATTATACAACTATGGCATAGAAAAATTCGAATATAGATACATGTGGAAAATATAAAAAACAAATTTATTAATCTTTATTCAACCAGAGAAATCTTGTAATTTAAAATTATAAAAAAAATATTTTATTTTGATCACGTTTATTACATTAATTACTTAACGTCTTATAATATCAATGAAAAAATTAATAATAGTAATAATAATAACAATATCAAATTAATCATAGAAAAAAAAAATCATAAAAATGAAAAAGTATGGCAGTTCAGTGCTACCTTGATATAAATTATTCCTGAGTTAACAATTTCTCAACACGATAACAAATCTCTTAACTAGATAAGGCAAAAATACTGCAGTCCGTATACGAACAAGGTTAAAAAAAGTACTAAAGCATAATTTATGACTTTAATACTTTTTTCTTTTCAAATCCGTAGGAATTTAATAGATTTTGTTGAGTAGCAGGTGGACTCTTTTTAGCCGACGATATTTTAGCCGACTTAGTCCTTTGTAATTTCTTACTATTTTTCATAGTTATCGGACTGCTGTCAAAAGAATGAACTTTATTTAAATTTATCTTGGGATTGGACCACTTAAATAAACTACTCCTCAGGTTATTAACACGTGAGGTGTTTGCTGAACAGTCTATCCCGTCGTCAGGAGCTGGATCTGTCTCTGAATTCTTCTCATGATCATCAGCAGAAAATGAATTACCGCCTGTATCCTCGTTCTGACACACTTCTTCCTCGGCCGGAGAAGTGACTTGGTCGCTGCAAAGTTTTACATCATTATTTACGTAATAATCGCTGTTATCTTTCATATCTATACCAGAATCTAACCTACTGAGTGTCTGTTTTTCCGTAAATTTTTCGATATTTATATCAGTCTTATTTTCTTTGTAAGAGTCAGGTTGAGACAATGGTAAGTCTTCTGGCAAGTCTTCATCTTGTGTTTCTGGAATTATATGGCTTCCTGGATTAACTAAATTTGTTGCTGTTGCAGATTTGGTTTTCGCTGATGTTCCCTCATTTGTCATCTTTGAATCATCAAAAAAGTATTTACTCACAACTGGAGAAGTTTCGTCAACTACAGTAGGCGCGACAGCAATAAAAGTCCGTACTTTTCTTCTCCGCGAGCCTCGAACCAAGCAAGGTGATGTTTCGGGTGATTTTTTTAAAAATGGGTTTGGTTTATTTTGCGGAGACGCTGGAGGCGGTGTTTTTAGTTCTTTTATTTGCTCTTTTTCTTCTTCTTCCTCTTTTTTGACTTTAGTCTCAGCTGTCACTTCATTCTTTTGCATTTTATTGCTACCATACATTTTAATAATATCACTTTCGCTAAGATCAGTCTCCATGTCTTCGAAAGATCGCTTTAAAGGACTCGATGTAGACTTCAGAGCATCTGTATTCGAAGCAATTACTTTACCAGCGGTGTTCGGCCACTTTGTGTTGTTACACTTTTTAACTGGACTCTTTTTAAGACTCGAAATTTTGAAGTCTTTTGACCAAATACTCGAGCTCGGAATTCCGGATCCCTTGTGCCAAGAGTTCCTTGGGAGACTCAGCGCTTTATCTGGATTGTAGTCGTATAATTTTTTCATCGATGTCGGATCGTAGTTACCCAGAGCTAACTGGAACGCTAAATCAGCGGGTTTCTCATCTCCTGCGTGATGCAATTGCTCTGGTGTTACCTCCGGTGGCGGAGGAATCAGTCTCACTTGTTTTCGCTGGATTGGGCAAAATACTAATTGGTGCTTGAAGGTAACAAGCGCTCGGATGAACCCATCCCGATACTCCGGAGTGACACACAGTGATTTCATGTTCAAATACGAACTCAGTCGAACAAGAGCTTTGTGAATGTCCGGGTCTGTGTTCTTCAATATAAATTTACAGGCCTTGTTGAGTCCGATTCCTGGTAATGATGGTAGATAATCGCATCCGGACAAAATACACATATGACGAAATTTATCAAGGTCAAATTGACTTGGGGTTAAATTCATCGCTAGGTGAAGACGATCTTGCTCTACTAACACACCGTTGCCATGGATGTCCATTTTAAAAAATATCTATAAGAATTATTTTTTTAGATTAAATTTATAATTTTTTTTTTCTATAATATTTATGATTTTGAATTTAGCAGACATCTAGGCATTTTTTAGATTTTTATTCTAATTAAATTATAATTCATAAAATTAAGTAAAAAAATTCCACAAGTGAAAATTTAAAAAAATTATAAGCGCGATTTTTTAAAAATATTTTTTTTACAATAATTGATCTGTTATAAAAATTTCAAGAATTTTTTTATGTCTGCTAGTATTATTGATATTTAGGAAAAAATTAATTATTCTAACATTGAAAAAAAAAATTTTTATCGCTTTTGTAAGAAATTTTTTTTTTAAATCTAGAATGCAAGCTTTGATGGCTGAAGCACTGAAGCGCTTGACAATTAAAAATTTAGTTTATTGAAAAATTATTTTAAAAAAAATTAAAAGAAAAAATTTCACATGTAAAAAATTTTAAAAATGACACATGCAATTTTTTTTAAATATTTTTTTGTTATAATTTAATAAATGAAAAAAAATCGAAAAATTAAGAACGTCGGCTAACTTTAGTATTGTAAAAAATTGCACTTGTAATTTTTCAAAAACTCTAAAGATGGAATTTTTTAAATCTATTTTTCTTGCTATAATTTATTGGTTAAAAAATTTTTTAAAATTGTCAGATGTCTTTCAATTTCAATAACATTAAAGTTAGCAGCCACTTGATAATTTTTTAATTTTATTTAACAAATAAATCATTTCTGAAAAACTATTTTAAAAAATTGCATTTATAATTTTTTAAAATTTCTAAATGTCAATGTTTTTTCTTATTTATTTTTGCCATAATTTATTTGTTAAAAAATTCTAAAAATTAATAAATATCTGCTAAATTAATTCTCATTCAATTTCAGTATCATAAATTAATATAAAAAATAAAATAAACCTTAGTACATCCGAATAACGTCAAATCACTGTCTTCAGTAATAACAACATCAGCTATTCCGGATGTATTTAAGTAAGCTAATTGAGCATCTGCTTCGTATGGCGCAACAATGCAATCAACGTTTAATTCTTGACACTTTTTAATTACTTGCAGAGCCATTTCATGAGTAACATCCACAGATCTACGAAGAATAGCTTTACCTTCAGCATTACGGCCCATTCTCATCAACTCTGCTGCTCTTCGTTTATTCGTCTCTCTTGACCTGATCAATGGAACTCAATAATTAATACAGTTTTAATAAATAAATTTTTTTTTTTTTAATTATAAGTGAAAAATAATAATTACTCTCGTCGCTTTATCTCCGTCTCAGCTTTAGCAGGTAAATAACAGCCATCGAACACCAAGATTGGTTTGATCCTGTTCGCCAGTAACATTTGCACAAACTTGAGACAATATTGTACATATCTAAAATGAAATATTAAGTATTTTAATAATGTGTAATAAAAAAATAATTGATAATTTTAATTATGATTTATTTTACCCGTCAGTTGGTTCTCCCAAGGCCAATTTTTCAGCGCAGGTAAAAACACCTTTATGAAGCCAGCAATAAGTATCAACAGCAACAGTACCTCCTGAAAATTGACTGATGTTTCCTCTTTTAGAGGACTTGTCCAAAAACGGCAGCAATCCAGTGATTCCCATATTGAAAAATTAATTTACAAATTACTTAAAATATTTTTAAAACCAAATAAACTAAATAGAAAATCTGTTAAGTATGTATCATTGTTTGCCAGAGCAAAAATTGATAATCATAAATGAATATCAGCAATTAATCACAGAATTCTAGATGATGTCTGCTGTTTTTTTTAGCAAATTGTCTTTATTTTAATTAAACGAAACAACTGATGACTAAAAAATGAGTTAAGTAAATTTTTACACATGTGTTTACAAAGCGTCTTGCTAACCAGGAGGACGACAAGGTAGGAATTGTATGCAGGTTAAATATTCACGCGGGAACCAGCGAAATAACAAAAGAAAACATAAATATGCCGGTGTACAAATTGATGTTGGTTAATTTAATCACCAGAATGCGACACAGTGTTATTTAAGTGGCGTACTTCACCTGTCGTTTCTATTTAGTTATCATTGAAAGACTGACCATCAATAATAAACTCTCAAAATCAATCAGGACAATTTATTTTTGATAAATTTACTTACCATTTATTTAATCAGAGATTTTAATTCTTTAAAATGGCCAGTTACAAGGTAAATTATTTTTTATTTGTTTGTTATAAGCAAATTATTTGAAAATGTAAAAAAGGACATGTTGACTTGACGACCAATGACAACTTTATTTATTAAAAAAAATTTACAGCCGAGTGATTCAAAGAGAGACGAATTCAGGAGGTATTTGGAACGCTCCGGTGTCCTTGATGGCCTTACCAAAGTACTCATTGCTCTGTATGAAGAGCCTGAAAAACCAGCTAATGCAATTGAGTGAGTATTTTATCAGTTATGAACGTGATACTGAAATTAAAATTAAGTTAGCCGACATTTAAAAATTTTTATAATTTTTTTTATTGAAAAATTATTTAAAAAAAAAATAAAAGAAAAAATTTCACATGTTGAAAATTTTTAAAATTACACATGCAATTTTTTAAAAATATTTTTTTGTTATAATTTAATAAATGAAAAAAATTCAAAACGTCGGCTAACTTTAGTATTGTGATACTGAAGTATCAAAATTAATTTAGCAGATATTTGATGATTTTTAGAATTTTTGTAACAAATAAATTATGGAAGAACAAATTAGAAAAAAAAAATTGACATTTAGAAAATTTTTAAATTCAATTTTTTTTAAATAATTTTTTGGTACAAATTTGTTTGTTAAAAAAAATTGAAAAATAGTCAAGTGATTGCTAACTTTAATGTCATTACTGAAGTTTAGAGACATTTGAATGAAAATTAAGTTAGCCGACATCTAAAAATTTTTAGATTTTTTTTTTTTATTGTAAAAAAAAAAATTACTTAAAAAAAAAATGACCAATTTTGTAATAAAAAATTAATATCTAACAAGTTAATTACACCGAGAAAAATTTATTTAAAAAGTTTGATCTTTGGAAACTTAGAAAAATAATAAATGCAATTTTTTAAAAATAATTTTCTGGACATATTTAATTAAAAAAAAAAAAAAAATTGTCAAGTGTCTGCTAATTTTAATATGTTATCAACTAAAAATAAATTTGTATTAATTTTTCGAATTTACATTGTAGGTACATCAGAAAAAATCTTGGAGGATTGACTGAAATCACCGAAGAAGCTGGAGCCACGAGTGGTGTTCAAGACTCGGAATCTTTGGAGAAGAGATTAGAAGAAGCAGAAGCTGAAAACCGTGAGTTGAGAGACAAATTAGCCAAGCTGGATTTGGCTGAGGAATAGACTGTTCACCTACTCAAGATACATTCTCATCACTATTATTAATATTATAATTATCAACATCTCAATTTCTAATAGAAATATTCTATTTACACAGGAGATTTATAAATGTGCCTTAAAGGTGATAAATTTAATTCAAAATTTAATATTTACAAAATATGAATTTTCGACTATATTATTATTAATGTTAAATTAGCTTATTTAAATTACCAGTATTTTACTGTGATTATTTGTCCAATAGTGATTAATCCAACTATTGAGCTGTGACTATGTGTTCAATTAATTGACACACAAATAATATATGGTAAATTAAAAAAAAGAACTGACTTATATAGTTGTAAGGCAAATTATAAATAAAAATGTTATTAACATGTAATTAAAAATTCAAATAAATTTATTATTGCTTAAAATAATGATTTTGAAAGCGTGATTGTTTTTTTTTCTTTTTAATTAATTAAGGTGAAATTAGTTAAAATTTTCCTATTTAAAAATTTTAATTTGTCTAATAAAAAAAACTTTTAAATTTTTTAACAGAACTCAAAAATTTTTTAAAAGACAAAATCAGAATTTCTAAATAGAAATTTATAATACAATTTGTAATTAATTATTTCGCAGTAGTTTTAGCAGCTTGTCTCTTCTTCACGTCCCAGTTGTAAACTCTGGCCATGTTAACTTCAGTGGTGGTAAATTGATCGCGAATGAAATCCAAATCATGCTCAACTTGGACCAACTTTGTTTTCGCAGTTTCGATATTTTTAATCATCAATTCCTGAGCGTCGTCCAAGGTGTACTCCAACATGACATTAGCACCGAGCCACAGGCACACTTTGTCAGTAGGTGGAACAATAGCTTTAGCAAAAACTTGCTCAGACAACAAAAATTGCGTCTCGAGGTTCTGGCTACTGTTCTTCTCAGCCTGCAATTTTTTAATCATCTCCAGTGCTCTCTCGAGCTCCGGGATTTGGGACCTAAGTCTTCGCCTCTTACTGCCTAAGTTGAACTCCATGAATTTGTACTTGTTGTGACTCTCGTCCAGCCTCTTAAGTGCTTTATCTACCTGGCCATTGTTCTCCGGCAACGCCATATAAGCGTCAACATCTTCCTGATTTTCAAAATAAATAAATTAATATTAATTATGTTGTTCATCTTATTTAATTGACTGGCAACTAATGATGTCCTTATAAGGAGAAGTGTTTAGAAAGCTCAGTCAGGTTTGGGGGTTAGTGTTACTTTTATTGATGAATATAAATAAATAAATAATTACCACAAATGCAGCTTCAGGTATTCCAGCAAATGATTTTTTGTCATCGCTTAATTCAGACATTATTTTATTATCACCGTCCTCCATTTCGTTAGCCGTTCTATTTATTTTATAATAAAAACTACTTACTACCGGTGATTATGTATCGAGTAAAAATTTTATTTATTGGAGAGAGAAAAATGTTGGAAAAATCTTTTACTTTTTTTTGTTCAATTGATAATATAGAGTTCTATTTTGTTGACTATTTTATGACACTGAAGTTGACAGATTAAAAAAAATTTTTTTTTTTTTTTCATCTATTAAATTAGAACATAAAAATATTTTTAAAAAATTGCACTTACAGTTTTTAAAGTTTTTTACAAATGAAATTGTTTAAAAATATTTTTTTGTAATAATTTTTTCAATAAAAAAAAAACTTAATTTTCATGGCTATTTTTTCTTCTTTATAGAAACTAGCCTTTATACACAAAATACTGAAGTTAGCTGACAACTGTCAAATTTTTATAACAAACAAATTACAATTCAAAAAATTCTCTAACAAATTTCTACTAATAATTTTTTTTTTTATAATTTTGATATGTAGAATTTGTTTACTAATTTTTTTATAATCATTTAATTGCTATAAAATTATAAAAAAATTTCTCATGTCAGATAACTTCATTGTCTTTTTAAACGTTTAAAAAAATAAAAATTACAGCTGATTTTATCAATGATAATTTTGTTAAAAATTTTAATCTGTCATAAGTTACTTCTAATTAAAAAATTATAACAAGATTTTTATCTAAAAAATTTTAAAAATTCATGAAAAAGTGTCATTTAAATTTTAGTGCTTCTGTGACAACTTAAATCAAATGACTTTTTAGTAGACACGAATTTCCGGGACGCGAAGACCAACGTATTACTAGCGGTCATTTCTGTTTCCCGTTTCACTTTCGCTCATTTTAAGAATAATCGTCGCCGGCTCAGCACATTTTAATAATTAAGAGCAAAAAGTTTTTTTAAAAGTAATCCAACAACATCGTTGGTTATTTATAATCAACTTTTGCATTCATGGTAATTAAATTATTTATTTCTATTTAATTTACTTTTTAAAATTATTAGTTACCTTTAAATCTCCTATTTAACCACTTTCACCCCAAAATAATCAACCAAAATCTGTGAGGTTAATTCAGCTGATTAATTTTATATTCATTTATTTATTTTTGTATTATAAAATATTAAATTAAAAATTAGCATGGCTTCAATTACTCTAAATCTAATTTTTTTTTATTTTTTATAGGCCGCCATATTGGTTTGATACGAGTGCGTGGGAATAAGCACATTCCTAAGATCTCCAACCAGTCAAGATGTATTTATACAACTTGACTCTGCAAAGAGCCACCGGCATCACCCATGCGGTCCACGGGAATTTCTCCGGCACGAAGCTGCAGGAGATACTCGTTTCCCGCGGGAAGTCGCTGGAGCTTCTGCGGCCAGACCCAAACACCGGCAAAGTCCACACGCTGCTGGCTGTTGAAGTTTTCGGAATAATAAGGTCTCTTATGGCCTTCAGGCTAACTGGAGGTACTAAAGACTACATTGTTGTTGGCTCAGACTCGGGAAGAATAGTAATTCTCGAGTACTTGCCTGCAAAAAATGTCTTTGAGAAGGTTCATCAAGAGACTTTTGGCAAGAGTGGATGCAGAAGAATTGTACCAGGTCAATACTTGGCCATCGACCCCAAAGGACGTGCTGTAATGATTGGTAAAATTAATTTACTTTATTTCTTTAAAATTATAAAATTGAAATTAGCAGACAATTGTCAATTTTTTATGTTTTTTTAAATAATAATTAAAGCCTGAAAATTTTAAATAAATTTTTCTTGCTATAATTTATTAACTAAAAAATTTCTAAAAATTATCAAACGTCGCTCAATTTGTAATAATATAGTTGTCCGACGTTTATAATTTTTTTTCAATAATTAAATTAAAACAAAAAAGTATTTTTAAAAAATCTCATGTGTAATTTTTAAAATTTTCTACATGTGAAATTTTTTCTTTTATTTTTTTTAAAAATAATTTTTCAATAAATAAAAATTCTAAAAATTATTAGATGTCGGCTAACTTTCATGCTCAATTTCAGTATAATTAAAAATTTTAAACTACGAATGATGTTTTTATCTGTCCGTGTTTCACCTGAATCATTTTGATTATAAACCTCAGATTCTGACTTGAAATTCACAAATAAAAAAATTATTTTTACCTATCCGACAATTTTTAACAAAAAATTTTATTTCCAGCTGCAATCGAGAAGCAGAAGCTCGTCTACATTTTAAACAGAGACCCTGAAGCTCGTCTGACGATATCCTCGCCCCTGGAAGCCCACAAGAGCAATACTCTAGTTTACCACACCGTTGGAGTGGACGTCGGGTTCGAGAACCCGATGTTCGCGTGTCTTGAGATTGACTACGAAGAAGCAGATAGCGACCCAACGGGCGAAGCAGCTGTTAAAACTCAGCAAACTTTGACCCTCTACGAGCTCGATCTTGGTCTGAATCACGTCGTGAGGAAGTACAGCGAACCATTAGAAGAGCACGCTAACTTCCTTATCTCCGTACCCGGAGGAAACGATGGTCCCAGCGGAGTCCTCATTTGCTCAGAAAATTATCTGACTTACAAGAATCTCGGGGATCAGCCTGACATTCGTTGTCCTATTCCTCGGCGGCGGAATGACTTGGACGATCCTGAACGGGGGATGATTTTTGTCTGTTCTGCGACTCATAAAACTAAAAATATGTTCTTCTTTCTCGCTCAAACCGAGCAAGGAGATATTTTCAAGATAACGCTTGAAGTTGATGAAGACATGGTTACCGAGATAAAACTCAAGTACTTTGAAACAGTTCCCGTAGCAACGAGTATGTGTGTACTGAAGACTGGTTTTCTCTTCGTCGCTTCGGAGTTTGGCAATCATTATTTGTACCAAATCGCTCATCTGGGTGATGACGACGACGAGCCAGAGTTCAGTTCTGCCATGCCCCTGGAGGAGGGAGATACCTTTTTCTTTGCACCACGGCCTCTGCGGAATTTAGTTCTGGTTGACGAGATGGACAGTTTGTCTCCCATCATGACTTGTCAGGTAATTTTTTTATTCAAATTCCTGACAATATATTTATATTTAAATTCCAGCATCAACAAGTAGAGGGTTGGTATTTGTTCATGACCCACTCTCTGTGATTGGTGCCAGATAAAATTAATCTTCGTCGCCTTTGATTTGTTTTTTTGCTTGCAAATCGAAGTGAACTCGAAAATTAACATTACTTTTTTAAACTTAAAACCTTTTGATGTAGGAAAAGTTTTACTATGACTGAATTATTTATAAGGATTTATTTAATGCTAAAGGTCGCGGATTTGGCAAACGAGGACACTCCTCAGCTTTACATTGCCTGCGGTAGGGGTCCAAGATCTACTTTACGAGTCTTACGACACGGTCTTGAGGTCTCGGAAATGGCTGTGAGTGAACTTCCGGGTAATCCCAATGCAGTTTGGACAGTAAAAAGAAGAATCGACGGTAAGTTTTCACTCTTTGCTTGCTGAGTTTGTGTAGATTAATTTTACTTATCTTCTTTGTCGTTTTTATAAATTTTGATAACATATAAATAAATACACGTAACTTTGAACGTATATTTAAAATTAAAAAAAAAAAAAAAAAAAAAAAAACGCGATCCAAAATTAAATAAAAGAAGATAGTAATAAATCTGGTGGATTGATACACTCTTATCAAACACCAGTTATTTCTTTCAGGCTACCTGGGTGCTAAAGGTTGACCAGCCCAATCCATGAGTTTCTACGAGGTAAGATCATATTTTATGAGCTCGATCAAGGAATACGGTACGGTTCACCGTAGAGAAAAATTTCGCTGCTGAGTTGCACATAAAGTCGCGAAAAATTTCACGGACTACAATTATTCAGCTCCTTTAGTATTATAATAATGATAAATAGTACATTAATAATCTAGACACAAAATCTAATTTCGGTTACAGAAGAATATGATGCGTACATCATAGTGTCCTTCGTCAATGCTACTCTTGTGCTTAGTATCGGAGAGACTGTCGAAGAAGTAACGGACTCTGGTTTCCTTGGAACAACACCCACCCTAAGTTGTTCTGCTTTGGGGGAGGACGCTCTTGTACAGGTGAGTGACACATTAATTACCAAGTAAAATTAATGCACTGCGGTATCTCCGGCACCTGGTTAACCACGTGACGGTCGCTTTTAGGTGCTAAATTATATCACGGATTATCGCATCGTTGGAGGATTGCTATTTAAATTGCAATACTCCTGGTAACTCGAGCCGTACACGCATTTACCACATTGATGCTAGTTTAATTTTATTTTTATTTATTACTTTTACTTTCATTTATTTTATTTATGAACTCTTGTTTGCTTCAGGTATATCCCGATGGTATTCGTCATATACGTGCCGATAAACGTGTCAATGAATGGAAAGCTCCGGGTAAAAAAACAATTGTCAAATGCGCAGTAAACCAACGTCAAGTCGTCATTGCACTCACAGGAGGGGAATTGGTCTACTTTGAGATGGATCCGGTAAAAATAGCTTCTATTATTATTATAATAATAATGATAACAATAATAACAAAAAATACCGCATTATTGTTCTCTTTGGGTTTTTTATAAGCTCCGAGATGTAGAAAATGCGAAAAGCATTTCACTAAACTATTGTATTTAAAATCAGAAAACTTTTGTTTTCCGATTATAATTTTTCAGTGAACAAAAAAATTAATATTAAAATTTAAATATTTATTTATAATCACAATAATCAATTTATTGATAGAATTAATTTTAATTATAGACGGGTCAATTGAACGAATACACGGAGAGAAAGAAGATGCCGTCTGAAGTGATGTGCATGGCTTTGGGAAATGTGGCGGCTGGAGAACAAAGATCTTGGTTTCTGGCGGTAGGTTTACAAGACAATACCGTCAGGATAATTTCCTTGGACCCATCGGATTGTTTAGCACCAAGGAGTATGCAAGCTCTTCCTGCTGCGGCCGAAAGCCTTTGTATTGTGGAAATGGGCGCATCGAAGGATGTCGACAATTCTGACGACAATGCCATTCAAAATCAGACTAGTTTATATTTAAATATTGGACTACAAAACGGAGTTTTACTCAGAACAGTACTCGATCCAATATCTGGAGATCTTGCCGACACGCGTACTAGGTATTTAGGATCTCGACCTGTAAAACTATTTAGAATAAAAATGCAGGGAAGTCAAGCGGTTCTGGCAATGAGCAGCAGATCATGGCTAAGCTATTACTATCAAAATCGGTTCCATTTGACTCCACTATCTTATGAAAGCTTAGAATTCGCTTCGGGGTTCAGCTCTGAACAGTGTCCCGAGGGTATTGTTGCTATATCTACAAATACCTTGAGAATTTTGGCGCTTGAGAAATTAGGAGCTGTATTTAATCAAGTGAGCTTTCCGCTCGAGTACACACCGAGGAAGTTTGTGATCCATCCTGACTCGGCTAATCTTATCATTATTGAGACTGAACACAATGCGTATACAGAGGATACGAAACAACAGAGACGACTACAAATGGCTGAAGAGATGCAGGAAGCCGCTGGTGCAGAAGAAGCAACAGTAGCACGTGAGCTCGCTGAGGCGTTTCTATCCGAGGAGCCTAATGAAGCTGTTTTCGGAGCTCCGAGAGCCGGGCCAGGGCTCTGGGCTTCTCTAATTAAAATAATGGTACCCACCACGGGTCAGGTTTTCCAAACTCATCGGCTCGAACAGGATTACGCCGCTCTCTGTTTGGCTCTCGTTAAGTTTGCAAATCAGGGAGATCAACTTTTCCTCATCGTCGGTGTTGCCAAAGACTATCAACTTAATCCAAGAATTAGCAGCGGTGGATTCTTATACACATACAAGTAAGTTTTTTATTTTATTTTATTTAATTACAAACTAGTCAGATTATTTATTTTAATAATTACAATGATGACAATATCACATTAACTGTATTTTTGATGATATCCCTGCAGTACTGAGTTTTATTAAAAAAAAAATATTTGTTTGTTGAACAGATTAATTAAAATGTTTGTTTTTGTTTTCCAGAGTCAACGCAGACGGTACGGGCATAGAGCTGCTTCATAAATCACCGGTGGATGAAATTCCCCTGGCGATATGTCCATACCAAGGGCGTGTTTTAGTTGGGGTTGGAAAAATGCTGCGACTGTATGACATGGGAAAAAAGAAATTGCTGAGAAAGTGTGAAAATAAACACATACCCAACGCAATAGTATCGATTAATGCCGTCGGACAACGGATCTATGTGAGTGATGTACAGGAATCAGTGTATGCAGTAAGATATAAACGTCAAGAGAATCAGTTAATCGTATTTGCTGATGACACACACCCACGGTGGATTACAACAACATGCGTATTGGACTATGACACTGTTGCGACAGCAGATAAATTCGGTAATATTGCGGTTGTAAGGCTTGCAAGTGGCATCAATGACGATGTGGATGAAGATCCAACTGGGAACAAAGCTCTCTGGGATAGAGGATTACTAAACGGAGCAAGTCAAAAGGCTGACACTGTAGCCTCTTTTCACGTTGGTGAAACAGTAATGTCACTACAAAAGGCAACTCTCATTCCTGGAGGATCCGAGAGCTTAGTTTATACAACTCTGAGTGGCACTGTCGGTGTCCTAGTACCGTTCACCAGCCATGAGGATCATGACTTTTTCCAACATTTAGAAATGCACATGCGATCTGAGCATCCGCCGCTTTGCGGTCGTGACCATTTGTCCTTTAGGTCTTATTATTATCCTGTTAAAAATGTCATAGATGGTGACCTTTGCGAGCAATTCAATTCAATAGAACCTGCTAAGCAGAAAAGTATTGCCGGTGATTTAGAGAGAACAGCGTCTGAAGTATCTAAAAAATTAGAAGACATTCGTACACGTTACGCATTTTAATCTGTCTGGTTTAATTATTATTATCATCATCACAATCTTCACCTCGCTGTTCACGTTTATTTTTACTTCTTTCATTTTTATACTTTGCTTAAATTTTTATTATTTGCCTCCAAGGTATATAATAAGCAAAAAAAAAAGAACAAAAGTTTCAACGTACCTAATAAATATGACTTGTCATATTTAATTTTTTGTAAATATCTAAATTAAATGATTTAATATTTCATAATTATTATTATTATAACTCTGAAGCGTTCACTCAGCTCATTTTTATCAATTAATTAATAATAAAATAAACTTGTATAAAATAATCTTTTTAGATTTAAAATATTTATTATGATGACTTGTAATGGGTGAATAAAAACAATAAGATCTTACTTAAAATTTTTCTTATTATTTTCAGAGAAAAATACCCAGCAAGTTCCTTGACCTCATTCCTTAGAGCAAACAAAACGCATGAGAGATAAAAGAAGACAAATAAATAAAAGGAACGACTGAAAAATACGAGTTTAGTTGAGGTCTCAAAAAGCTACATACAAGAGAAAACGAGTATCTTGATTTAAAGAGAGACACCGTTATGGCGACTGAGAGAGATGTTACGTATGTGAAATTCCATCATCAAAAGTAAGGAATGTATGCATGTGTGTCCATATGTATATGGCAAAGTAATGTGTGTATGTGAAGTAGGTAGACGAGCGATCGATTCTATCGTAACTAGTAGCAGCTTGATGCCTCGTGGTTGGGTTTTTGGCGCAACTATCTGCGTCCTCGTTATTACCAAGTGATGTCGCAGAAAAAAAAAAAAAAAAAAGGAAGCAAGACGAAAAATAATAGTTACAATTTGTCCAGCGTGCATCACTCCTAATGCACTCGAGAGAACAATATGTTGCACAGTAGGTATATAGATAGATATAAATAAAAATGTATGTATGTGTCCTCTGATATTTTTTTCCAGCTCCATTTATTATAGATCCACTACCCGGCAAATGTATGCGGTAAAAGCTAAAAGCAAAAATTCAGCAGACGAAAAAAGGGACGAAGAAGCTTATCCGCGTTTCGGGACGCCTATTCACATGTACACCCACACTCGGAAGCAGGCAAGTTGTTGGTCGAGGGGCGCAAACAAATTTGCACAAATCTGCATGAAGGGTAGGTGGCATCGCGGGAACACGAGTGCCAGGGAGGTTTCTCATTCAGCCGGCGGTCAAGCTGGTTCAGTACTCAGTTACTCAGCATACCTATACCGCTCTACCCTACACCAGTCGCTGTATTCGCCCGAACTCTGCGTTCGCGCAAGGGTGGAAAAGTAAGACAGCATCAGCGGTGGAGTGAGTAAGAGAATAACCATTTACGAGGGTAGGGGTTGCGAGTCTACGAGCAGAAGCGAGGAGACGACGGCGTTAGTCTCGCCCCGGGTAAAGTTACGGATGCTGCGTCCAGCGTGCTCGAGTCCTTGTAATTCGCGAGTCTTCGAGATGATGCTGATGAGAGCTAGCTCGACGACTCACCAAAGTAACAAACACTTGGACTGGTGTTTTCGACACGTTTACACGGTCAAGCATCGCCACTGCTGTCTGTGATGAGAAATACGCCCAATGTTTAATTTATTCTGTAAATCCAAATGATATAAAGTGTTAAAACACGCGTAATAATAAATACATATAAATATATTATTATAAATATCTAGACACCATGTCGAGCAAGTCGAGGAGTTATGACGGGCTTGGTCAATACCCGATATTAATATTGTGTGCCTTGCTAGTGTTGTTATAACTTAAACTTTTATTATCACAATTATTTTATCTGGTGTTGTTCCTCTGTCATCATTTATTGTTCCTGAATAGTTTCAGTTCTACTGCTCATGCGTTTATTTTTTATTCAAAAACTTGACACAATTGCGGTTCAGATATCCGAAAGGGTCCCACGTGTCCGTGTGTGTGCTATTTTTTACACGTGTGCATATATGTCAATGAATAGAGATACATTTTTTAATAACTATAACTATCATAATTTTAATCTGTTTTATTTTTATAGATAGATAAATAAGAATAATTAAAAACACATGTAACAATAATAATAATAATGAAATAATTTGGAAGTAGATGACTGTGGGAAGCAAATTTAACTCAGGTAATATTAATCGTTACTTAAATAATCACATGAAGCGTTATAATGTGACAAGATTAGCCGGTAGATTATCATCATTATCATCATCATCATCATCATCATCATTACAACCTTGGATTTTAACGGTGATCCGATACTACCAAGGTTCAACTGCAGTAGGTAGTACGGCTGACGGGAAATGACGGCTAACTGTGAAAAAACGTTTCTCTACTTAACTTCACCTTTGAAGGTAAAAAAAAAAAAAAAATTAGTAATCAAACGAGTGAATAATTACAGCAAGCTGGCAGCAAGATGGAGTTGCGCAATGCTACTGCTGGGATTGACAGCGAGGATGCCAGCAGTGACAGGGCATTGCGACCTGGCAGAATTGACCTGCCGTGACGGGCGATGTGTCCCTTTGGACGCGTACTGCAACGGGAGAGACGACTGCGGAGACGGGAGCGACGAGCCAGCACTCTGCACGCCCTGCAACAGAACTTACAATGGTCGAGAAGGTCGGACGTACGAGCTAGATCTTCCACGGCCTACCGAGGCTCGGCTGCCGTTCCTCTGCCACTTGACCTTCACAGCCAGCGGACCAGGTCACGGAGAACTGGTGCAGTTGCTGTGGGATGCTTTTAGCATCGGCCGTCTGGAAACAGTTAACGGGGACTCTAACGAGCCGTTCTATTCAAGCTGCCCCGAGGGGTCTCTCCAGTTGGCTGAGCTCGGGAAACCCTTCACCGGCGGATCGTGGTGCGGTCCCGGCGAGGGAAGGGCTTCTTATTACAGCGAGACTAGCACGGTCACTGCATCAATCAGACTGTT
This sequence comes from Cotesia vestalis, assembly GCA_000956155.1. Classification (NCBI taxonomy): domain Eukaryota; kingdom Metazoa; phylum Arthropoda; class Insecta; order Hymenoptera; family Braconidae; genus Cotesia; species Cotesia vestalis. The sequence continues at coordinate 18,088 of JZSA01000975.1, forward strand.
TCATGCACCCTCGGCAGTGCCGTTCGAGTTCCGGCTCCGCTATCGCTTCATTTCCCGCAATGAAGCTGTTGCGAGGCTGGGGGAGCCTGGACTGACCATAGAACGAGGGTCACCCGTACCGGGTACTTACTGCTCACGCAACTTCTACGAGTGCCACAAGAAGCAGTGCCGGGTCCAGAGCCCGAACTACCCCGGAGAGTACCCTCGGAACGCCAGTTGCTTAATTACTGTCAGACAGAAGTTCGTGCCGACCTGCAAGCACGCAATGATTTCTATAAAAGCCGCCAGTGGAGCTAATGCTATCAATAACGGAGCCTCTATTCTTCACAGGGGGTTGCCGAGTTCATCCTCATCTTCTTTCAACAATACCCAGTACAATGGCTCTTCTTCTTCATCTTCATCTTCTTATTCTTCTTCAATAGATCTCCACAACAATGGGAATCACTCGCTAGCTCATACGAGTCACATTAATAATCACACGAGCAAGCTGAGTGTCTGGCAAGATTGTCCACCGGAGAAAGATCGTCTGGTGTTCCGGGACGGGCCGAGGCTTGAAGACCCTATTCTTCTCGTCTACTGCGGGGGACCTCTGCCGAGGATTACAGCCCGAGGACCCGCGATGCTCATTGAGTTCCGCAGCTCGCCTCTTGCTATTCCTCTGGGATCTTCACCGCTGCGTGTCGAGCTTCAAGTCCCAGTGGTTTATGTCGACTCGGACGGGCTCGATTACGCCCGGGGCGAGCAAGGGTGTCACTTCTTCGTAAACGACACCACTAAGCGCAGTGGGATTCTACGTGCGCCTCAGCACACTCTTCCCCTGGGCTCCGTCTGCACCTGGAATATTAAAGGCTCCGTCGGTGACAAAATTTGGTTCTACTTCTCCTCGTTTACTCAGAGAGACCTGACCAGCGGGTCCGATAACAACGCCAGCACTTTCCGGCAAAGCGAAAATAGTTACAACAGGAATAATAATAATAATAATCAATGCGCTATTAAAATGACCCTCTGGGATGGACCACCCACTACTGGTGTTTCTATAGCTTCCCTTTGTGATGATACGCCGCGATTATGCGCCCATGCTGCTTTGAGAAACTCCACTAGAAGCACTCGACCCTGTACACTGCTAGAAAGTTATATTACCATTACACCGACGCTTACATTGAGGATGGAAGCCCACTACGGGACCGCTCTTCGTACTGTTAATTTTCAGGTTAATAATAAACTCAACATCTGTTTACTTCTAAATTAATTACTGCTATTAAATGCTAATGCATTACTTTTAATTATAACTTTGTTGGAATTATTTACTTTTTAAATTTTGAGGATAAGCTTTAAGTAATATGTGTTTATGGTTGTTTGATCATAAATTCAATTATTTGAAGGGTTTTGAGTACTTGGAAATTTTTAAAGAAACTTTTTTGACGATTGAATTAATTTTGTCAAAAAATTAGTAATTAAATAAATATTAATTATTTTAGAAAAAAAAATATTATTAATTTTATTGAAAAAATTATAATAATTGCTAGAAAATTAAAAAAAGAAAATAGTATCAAAATAAAAAAAAAAAATTTTCAAGAAAAATCTTCAAAATTGCTAAAAAAATAAGTTCATATTTTTTCAACGAAAATATAACAATTGTTGAATGATAAAATAAAATTATGTAAGTGAGAATGGGATGAGATAAAATATCTCGCCACTAAACACATACTAGTTGAACGTATCCTGGTGAAGAAATGAAATAATTAATGAAGAAAGAGATTTAAAAAAGTAATGTTACAGTGATGTATGTACAAGTATACTGTACTAACATAATGAATTATTTTCAGGCTCGTTACGAATTCATTTCGACTCTCCAGGGTGGTGAGGCCTGGGGTGAAGGACCTTGCAGCCGTGTCTGGCGAAAAGTCAAAAGTGGTGAAGTAATGTCACCGAGGGACGTAAGGTTGTACGGGCGAGGAGGAAAATCAAAATTGGAATGCTCGTATCGCATAGAAGCGGGCGTAGGCGAGCGAATAAGACTGACAATCCACAACGTAAGTGTTGGTGACGCGACAAATTGCATAAGCGAATTGGATATTCACTCGAGTCGACCGAAATGTCTTCCCGACATCGATACCCGGGATGCTAAACTTACATTATACGAAGCGCCATGGCGCGATGTCAAGCTACCCCGGGCATGTCTCTGCGACAATACTTCTCACTTGCCTCTCACTTACATATCGGTTGGAAAAGCGCTCGAGTTGACATTTTTGGTGGATGAACAAGCGCCTTACGAAGACTTTGAAACTCTTTTCTTCTATGCTAGTTTTGAGCTCATTCGCGTGCCCGACTGCCCCAGAAAGCATCGGCTCCGTGGAGAAGGTGAGAAAACTACTCTGCTAAGTGACAATAGATATAAGCTGATTTATTGTTATTGTTGTTGCTGTTTAACTCTTACTACCACCTATTTTTTTTATTTACTGTCCGTAAACTTTTAAATTGAAAATAATACCGAGTAGATGCTGTATGTAGATAGATTACTAGCAAAACTGTCGATACTCTCTGAACAAGGTACTTACTGATAAACCACTTATACTTTAAATCTCGGTGTAATATCTCTCTATCTATCTGATATATCTATGTAGGGTGGGATCAGTCCAAGTGTCTAGTGTATTAGTTATTAGTTATTAGTTACGGTTTCGTACTTTTAGTAAATATCTCCAATATTTGTGATTATCAACTTCTAGTGAGCTGGAATTCAAAATTGAATTTTTATCAACTATTCTAAATTTTTTTTTTGAAAAGTAATCCAGTATTAAATCCTCAATTTTATCAAAAATTAATATTCTACCAGTTTACAATTTTTTATTTTACAAACTGGATTATATTTTTAATTAGTAATCTATTTTATATAAAAAATAAATTTATAATTATAAAGAAAAATTTTTTTTAGTGGGATTTAAAGATTTTTCTTCAGTGAATTATTTATATAGTTAAGCCGGTGTAAATACAAGTTTCTATTATATTAGTTGGGATTTTATAGTTTTAATAAATATTTCTGAAATTAATTATATCAATTACAGTAAGCTGGAATTTAGAATAGAATATTTATCAACTATTCTAGATTTTTTTTTGTAAAACTAATCCAGTATTAAATTCTCAAATTTATCAAAAATTAATATTCCACCAGTTTACAATTTTTTATTTTACAAACTAGATTATAATTTTTAATTAGCAGTCGATTTTATGTAAAAAATAAAATTGTAATTGTAGAAAAAAAATTTTATTCCAGTGTATTATAGTTAGGATAGAATAAATTTAAATGTCTAGTATACTAGTTAGAATTTTATAGATTTAGTAAATATAAATATTAAAAATTCTTTTTTATCTCACAGAAAATAAATTAGCAAGTAAAAAGAAAAATTATTTTCAAACATCAAAATTTTATTCCATAATAACTTTTAAAATATTTCTTCTCAATCAAGAAGATGAAAAGAGTCCTTTTAAAAATTACTTTAAAAAAAAAATAGTCTTCTATAAAAAAAAAAATTTTTTATCATTTATTTAGTGTCAGAAAACTAATCTTGAAAATAGAGCTTGTAATCTAAGTAGGATAGAACAAGTATAAGAGCGTAGAAGTATATTAGTGTTCTTCAAATCCAAAGTTTTAATAAATACATGACATATTAATGTAGTTTAAGTGATGCAGGTACTATAAGGCGTATCCACTTAGCTAGCATGGTATTATAATCAATCAATCACACAAGTCCTTAATTATGTAAACTTATCGACTATTAATTTATTCGGCGCAGGTGGAGAGCTGAGATTCGTGTCCCCACCAGTTTCCATACCGGATATTTACTGCGAGGGGATGCCGTGGCTTGTCGAGGCGAGAGAAAGCCGATCATTATTTGTATTGACGTGGGGATGGTTCCTGCCCCTTGAACAAGCCACAGAATCATCTTCTCTCTCTCCCTCCTCGGTAACTGCAGCATCATCGGCATCAGCAAGCGGCTCACATCACCAGACATCTCAAGATCCCCCAAAACCATTTGTCAAGTGTCCCACATCAAACAGATTACTCCTGTACTCGGGGTGGCCAACAAAGCTCCTCAAGGTTGTGTGTCCTGCTGAGCCTGGAGCTCGGGACCGCACCGTTCATATATTTTCTGAAGAATGGCTGCTGGCTGCTGGAAACTCCGACGAACACTGGCTTTCCCCGGCGCGCCCGGCGTCCCTGCTGGTTGAGTTCGTGTCTCGAGAACCTGGACAGGCTTCGGCTTCTTGGCTGGAGATCTCCAAGAGCCGCTCGGCGCTGCACAGGCAATTACGTCTTCCAGGGCGGACCACTGAAAATGACACCAGTACTGCTGATTGTCTTCACACTTGTCCTGAGCTCGGGGCCTGCATTGCTTCCAGTTTGTGGTGTGATGGACACATTCACTGCCCCTCGGGCCACGACGAGGCCAATTGTGGAAGTGGAGCTCGGTTATTAGGACTACTTCCGCCCGGTATGTGGCTAATCGTCGCTGTTATTTCCGGAATAGTTACTGCCTTTGCGTGTCTTCTCACAATACTTGTGTGCAAGTAAGGAAATAATACACTTTTTTTATTATTGTCATTTTTAATTTTATTTTAGTCCATTTTGTTTCAGTTACACGAAAAGAAAAAATTTATTTTCAATAAAATGAGCAATTTTATAAAAAATTAGTTTGTTGAAAATTTTTAATAATTTTATTTTTATTTCTTCAGCTAAGAAAAAAAATATTCAATAAATTAATTTCTTGTCACAATAATAGTAATTATTTTTAAAAGAAATTTTTTTAGTGCATAATAATAATAATTAATTAAATATACGTCTAGCTGAAAAAAAATTTTTTTAATAATTTGACAATTCAGTCAATTTTTTAATTTCTTTAATAGTTAATAATATTTATCTATTGTTTTTGATGAGAATTATTTAAATTTTATTTTTCTAATTAAGAAAAAATTTTTTTTAATTAAAATTTATTATGTTGTAGTAATTTAATTAAGAAAAAATTTTTTATTAAAATTTACAAAAGAAATTTTATAATTTTTACTTGTTTGTAATTTACAGTAAAAGATATCTTTTCAGAGTAGAGGATAAAATATCACATTTGTTAATTAATAAATAATCTGGATTGCAAAGTTATTAAATAAAATAATAATAACAATAACAGCGCATATATGAATGGATAGAGAATTAAATTCTCTTTAAAAAAACGAAAAGTAACCCATATTTCGTTTGATATTTATGTGTGTATGCATAAATTATATATGGATGCATTTTTCCGATAACAATAAAAAGTTTTACTCATTCAAAGGGTATTTAAATTCTGATTAAAAAAAAAAAGAAAAAAACACCAGCATTAATAGTTATTATTTTAAATAAAAATTTAAATAAAAACATGAAATGTATAAAAGTAAAAAAATGTAGAATTAAATAAAAATTTAAGTTAAACTATTATAATAATTTTTTCCAAGTGTTGCATTCACTTTCAGAGTATGAATGAACTTTTTAAAATACTTACACATTTTAGTATTTAAATTCAAATTAAATATTTTAGAATAACTCTGAATTAAAGCATTAATTAAAAAAAAAAAAAAAAAATTTAATTTATGCAGAAATTAAAATTATAATAATTTATTAATTCATTTTTAGATCAAAGGCTCGTGCTAAGAAGCTATGCTACGACGACGAAATAAAAAGATCTGGTGCAGTTCCACGGAGAGCGCCAACTGAAGAGTCTCTATTGGGATCTTGACAGCAGTCTCCCGGTTTCGTGGAATATATTCACGTCGACCGGGAGACAACGGTTTAGTATTATAGCTCTGGATTTATAGTTTCGTGCAGGTTTGCCGTCCAGTAATTTAACTCGCCGGATCCTTATTTGCAATAATTAATTTTATCGACGACAAACGACGAGGATGATAATTATGGATTCGCACGAAACTTAATCTTTATGTACACGATACTCATACATACATACATACATAAATTTATATATTACATATATAAATAATGCAATATATCATTGTGTTCACAGTATTTTCGCCTTAATTAATAATAATCATCTTTATAAATTTTTATTTTAAATGTCATCTTCATCGCCATTGTCATTTATTTATTTTAAATTTAATTAAAGAAGAAATAAATTGCGGACGATTTATTATTTAAACGTTTTCACTGTCAGTAACCAAAGAAAAGCTTTAAAGACTAACTGTCGTGGTACAAAGAAAAATAAATAAACAAAATGATTAAAATCTCAGCGTTAAATACTTAACTGCTAAAGTTAAAAAGTTAATCCCGCATACAGCAGTTTAATACGCCGTTTATATACACGTGCCCTCACATCTCTTCTCAGTATAATAAAATATAAAAAAATAACAAGTAACATTGAAACATAAAAACCATCGAGATGGTGTAATATATTATAAATATAATATATAAAATAAAAAATAAAAAATAAAAAATAAAAATTGACATATTATAGGGGTACATAAAAATCAAGTTAAGCAAAGTCATCATATTTAATGCCCGTTATTAATTCCAAAACGTTGGAAAGTATCGTAGAGATTATATAGCTGGAACTAAAAAGTCATACAAATTACTTACCTACACTATTTTATTCCTTTAAAATTGTAGCGCTGGTCTTTAAAACGCGTGTCTTATAGAAATATAAGTAAAGACATTAAATATAGCGAAAGACATTAAAAGTTTGAGCTAAAGGATTAGAAAGATTAAGTACTAGCGTTATTAATTTAGAGTACTTTTTAAAAAAGAGTGAAAGGTTGTAAGCGATTATAAAGTTGTTTAATAAAATACAATATTGTATAAGTATATGAGAAAAGTAGAGATAGAAGAGTTTTATTTCGGATGATGAAGATGATATGAAAACGGATTTGATAAGTCGACCATTAAATACTGGATATTTATGTCTTAAGTAATACGAACTAAGTGCTACGTAATATATTTATACAATCAAATACACTGAAAATGATTATTACGATGGAATTTCGGAGAAGAGTTTTTTGTTTTGTGTTATTACAAGCTCTAGCTCGCACATGTACCACTTTTAATTATATGTAATGATAGTTTTATCTGTGTAATACTCTGCCTGGTTATTTTATACACTGAAAAAAAAAAATTAAGATTTTTGTGACAAGAATTTAATTTGTTGTAAATTTTTAACAATTTTATTTTTTAGCTGAAGAAATAAAAAAAGTTTTCTAAATTTGGAAAAAAAAACAATTTCGGATAATAATTTTCAAATTATCTATATGATATTGTTTTTTTTTAATCTAGAAAATTTTTTTCCAACAAAAAAATCACGGTGAAAAAAATTTTTATTTTTTCAGCTAAAAAATAAAATTGTTAAAAATTTACAACAAATTTTTGTCACAAAAATCTTGATTTTTTTCCAGAAGAAATTTTTTTTTCTCAGTGTACATAATATTAATTATTGATTAATATAAAATGTAAATTAAAATAATGAGTACTGTGTATAGGTGAAGATGATATTCATTAACGCGAGTAACGATTATGATTAATTGATTAAAATTTTTAACGGCCTTCTCGCCGTTTCTAATGAATTTCATTCATCTATAAATACATACGTATATTAATGACAGTTTAATTAAAATAACAATAATAATAATTATAATTAAAAGCTGAGAAAAATGTATTAATGATGCATATTGTACGTGTGTGCCTACGCGTCTATATGTGAATAGATTTTGGCTGTGATAAAACGTATGAGTGCTGTTATTTATTTAAAATTGTGCGTTTGCTGGAGTTTTTATTATTGTTAACTCTTCTCCTCTACTTTGCGCCTCAATCAACAAACTTTCATTAGTTTTAAATGATAAATTATGTATATTTCATTATAAATATATATATTATATATATATATATATATAGAGTTACTTATATGCACCATTTATATTTAGAGAAGAATATAATAAGATGTAATGTTACAATGCAATAGAATTTCACACTCGCGTGGTACTTTAAAAGTATATATTATGATAAAAAATGTAAGCTCAAGTTAATGATTGAATGAAAATTTTATTATCATCAAAAAAAAAAAAAAAAATAAAATAAAATAAAATTAATTAATTTTTCAATTTTTTTAAAGCTTAATTTAAAAATAAAAATTTATTAAAGCCATAAAATGTACTTAACTTTTCAAACGATCAATTCTAAAGGCCATAACCGAACGTTTCTTTAAAGATCTCGAGGCCACGTGGCTGTACGTTAATTATATTTATTTATAAAACCACCGTACAATTAAATTGAAAAAAAAAAGTCATACATCGATCTATAAATAAATTTTAATTTTAAAATTAATTGTAAGCGCATTTTAACTTCACTAAATTCCTCGGTGATTAGATTTTTAGTATTCCTTATCAAGCCATTAAGTTAATATAAAAATTATCAATACAGTTAATCGTAAAATGGTGAGGAAATTGTTTAAATCCAGCCAATGAAGTGGAACGAAGTTGCGAAGGCCAGCCACTGCTTCAGATAACAGTAAATTATTAATGTCTCGGCTGAGCTCGAATTATCTTATATTAATAAAATTATTTATTACTTGTAACTTCAAAAAAATATTAAAATTATACTTATAAAATAAAAAAAAATTTCAAGCATTAGCGCAGCCATTTTGTCTAGAGAATCGCGCCCGCAAGATGGCGTCTTTTCCCAATATCTCGACTAAAAAATATTCCAAAGCGTAAAAAATTGAAAAATTTCTCAACTTTTAATATTTTGTTAGCCAAACAAAGGGCTCAGGCGTGAATTCGGTAAAATCTCGATCTGTCCTTCGTCGGTCTGGACTCGGGATTTCATTTTCTCTATCTCTATCCCTCCCCTCTTAGCTTCTACTTCTCCGAGCCTCCCTGTCACGAATGTGGTCTTGAAGGTGCCATGAAGGAGGGGATCCGCGAGTGCACGGCTGCTCTGTACTCAGTTCTCGTTCGTCCACCAGAGGTGCTTGACAGTTCGCGCCTTCTATTCTCTTATTACTCCAGTACTTCCACTTCTTCGGGCACTTCCTTCGTGTCTAGTCGTTAATTCTTCCAACTTGCCCCAGCCATTTAAATTTCCCGCGAAGCTTAGACTCAATTTTTTTTTTAATCAAAAAAAATTTACAATATTTTTTTTTCGCTAAAAAAAATTCTTTATCAATTTTTACAGTGTGATTTTTCCAAAAAAATTTTTATCGTTAAAATTAAATAAAATTGTTTACTGTCAAGAACTGTAACAGTGATTGTGCCTCGGGAATGCGGTGACCAGACCGGAAGTTAATTTTTAAAACCAAAGGTATGTTCCAAGGTCACTTAAATTGACCCTTTGTTTTTACTCCCATAAAAATTATTTTTTTCATTTTTTACTGTGTAAAAAAAAAAAAAAAAAAAAAAAATTAATAATCGTGCATTGTAAATCATGTTTCCGAGAAATTTAATGATCTAATGTTTCGATAATAACAATATTAATAATAACAAAAAATGTTTTACGATTAAGCGCAACTATGACGACGCATTAACAGGAAACTTGGATCAGTAAATATTTAGTACCGATTAAAGTGATACAAGTCCATTTTTCTAATAATTTTTTTTTGCTATAATTTATTTGTTAAAAAAAATTAAAACAATTGTGAAGTGCCATCTAAATTTAATGTCATTAAAGTTACCTGTCACTTGACAATTTTTTAATTTTTTTTAACAAATAAATTTGGTCCAAAAAATTATTTTTAAAAAATTGCATTTGTAGCTTTTTAAAATTTCTAAATGTCAATTTTTTTTATAAATTTTTTTTTGCTACAATTTATTTGTTACAAAAATTTTAAAAATTATCAATTATCTGCTAACTTAATTATCATTGAATGTCATAAAAATTGACAGATGTCAGCTAACTTTAGTATAAGTAAAAAAAAAAATAATATCCACCTTTTATTTTCAGAATATGAAATTCTAAATAATTATACGGAAATTTTTCCCTTGAAGTCAAATTAAAATTCATGAAGCAAGGGTTGAAGTAATGAATGCAGAAACCAGCAGCATATGTAGACGATAATTAGCAATTTGAAAAAACAACAACAAAAATATGCTCCAGGTGAGGCTCGAACTCACAACCCCGGCATTGCTCACGTTTCACTGTCTTATAAGTACCGTGCGCTAACCAATTGCGCCACTGGAGCAGTTGAGATTCGGGAGCAAAACATTTATATAACAGCGTAGACTGTCACCGCTCATGGAAACAATAATTATTTCATCAATACGCCCCTTCAAGAAAGTATCTTGGTGATCTAAATGACATTACTAATAATTAAATTATCAATCAAAACAAAAAAATTTTAATTTTAATTTTTTTTTTACTTTGTAGGAAAAGAAGAAATTTTTATTTCAATTTTTACTTACCCGCCTGCGTCGATAACAACAACAGCTGATCACGGGTTTCTAGAACTTGTGAAAAAAAAAAAAAAAAAAAAAACTGAAGTTGCTCATAGTCTGGTTATGTAGTGATGGTGGACTATGTACGTCAACTAATAATGGAATGTTTTGATAATACTCCTGAAAAATGTTTTGTACCTTCGTAATAAACTAAGCATAAGTATTTTATAATTTTTCTACCGTATGCAGATATTTATTGGAGGTGCGTAGCCGTCATATTGAAGGTTGACGTGTAATCCAAGGTTTTAAATATTTAAATATGTTTATCTAACCAATGGAGTTGAACAGATAAATAATAAATTCTGTTGTCATGTTCAGGTAATTTATTTATTTACAAATAATGTATTTATTAAAAAAAATATTTCATATAGAAATAATTATTAGCTATTTAATGATACTTAAATTAGCAGAGATTTAGAAAAAAAATTTTTTTATTTTTTTTATCAATTAAATTAGAATTAAACAAATTGCACTTATTATTTTTTAAAGTTTTTTCATGTGCAATTTTTTTTTTATAAATTTTTTGATTAAAAAAAATTATCTAATGTCTGCTAAATTTATTTTCATGATAATTAGCTATTTAATGATACTTAATGACATTAAAGTTAGCAGTCATTAGAAAATTTTTAAATTTTATTTAACAAAAAAATTAGTTTTTAAAAAATTGGATTTTTAATTTTTAAAAATTTTTAAATGTCATTTTTTTTCCTAATTTTTTTGCCATAATTTATTTGTTAAAAAAAGTTTAAAAAATTATTAAATTTCTGCTAAATTTATTTTCATTGATACTTAAATTAGCAGAGATTAAAAAAAATTTTTTTTTTAATTTTTTTCATCAATAAAATTAGAATTAAAAAAATTGCACTTGTTATTTTTAAAAATTTTTACATGTGCAATTTTTTTTTATAAATTTTTCAATAAGAAAAATAGTCAAACGTCTGCTAAATTTATTTTCATGGCTATTTAACCTTGATTTATACTAAACTTGACTATATTTTTAGACTTAAAAAACAATGAGTTGGTTCGATGCCTCCGGATTCGCCAATTTGGCAAAGTCCGCGCTGAAAGAAGCCCAGAAGACAATCGACAAAGCTTTGGACATAAAAGAAGAAGATCAACAGCAACAAAAAGTCCCAGAGTCACCGGTGATTGACGACTCTAATTTTTTTGACGCCTGGGGCATTAAGAACGAGAACAGTGTCCAGCAGACTAGCAGTCTCAAGCAGGACTCCAGCATATGGGGTAGTTTTACGGGGTCCTTTTTCGAGCCACCAAAAACAAACGATAAGAGCAAAAGCTCCAGGTCACTCCGCGAGGTCAGTGATCAAAGCTTAGACACTTGTTTGGTGACATCCTCAGTGTCTCTGCCGGACAAATTAGCAAGTGTCCAAAATAAAGCACCGTCTAGCTCGCAGTCTATTGATCTCGACGCCGAGTCTACGGAAGATGACACGGACAAGACGACCCATAAAAAAGGCAGCAAGGACTTTTCAACCTCGGACTCTGCTTCGAAAACAGACTCCGAGATAGAGTCTCCTAAAAGCACTGGCGAGAAACTGGTGTACAGTCGCCATCTGGCGAACAGAGTTTCGCTGTTGTCTTCTGAGAGCGATAAAAAAAGCTCAGAGAGCGTGGAGATCCTTGGATCCAGGTCTGCTACGAACACTGACTGTACGACGACACCGGACTCGGAAATTGTTTCAGCAAGCGACTCGCCCAGTCCCAGTCGCTCGACTTTGGACTTGCAGAGGAATTCTGAGTCAGTGGAGGTCTTACCAGACAGCTTGGTGACCAGTCCTAGCTCTGTGGAGATACTCGAAGATCCTTCCAAGACAGAGAGTCCATTTTTGTCCCCAATGGGTTACAATAAATCACCAGATGCTGCCACGACGTCTTTTGAGCCAGAATCGGAGTCGCTGCAATACTCTTCATCAGACATTTCACCTTACGCGTCGCCGATGGAGGAGTCCAAGAGTTTAAGGCTGGAAGACACTGAAGAGCTGACTCCAATTAGCCAACTTCAATCTTTCCCGGTTGGATCTTTGGAGAAATCTAGTTCAGTCGCTTTGGAAAATTGTCAGACTATTGATGAGTCTGATGAAATAAGCCAAGCAGAAGACTCCTATACTTCGGCTTCAGAGAGCACCTTGATGACGATAATGGAGACTTTTCACCAGCAACTAGACCAAACTAAGCGGGTACATGATAGCTCAGAACCTGCCAAGTCTACTTGTATTACTTCGGCTAGCAGTCAGCTAGAGTCGAGTTTAGACTCGTTGAAAGATATTAAGCAGAGTCTCCATTTGCCCTTGGAGCCTATCACAACCCAGCCAATACGCAAAGTTGAGAGTTTGGCGGAAAAAATGGACATTGACTTGGTGAAGAGTGCGACGATAGAACCTCTCAGTTCGGATGCTGATAAATTGAAGAGCCAGCTTTTACAGGAGTTTGGAGCTCCTGATCAACTCGGTCTGACGGATTCTAGTTGTGAAGGAACTTTGGTAGACACTAGCTCTGATGAAAATTCAACGATCAAGACGAATAAAGAGGTCAATTCTGAGGAAGAGGGCTCACTGACGTCTAGCTCGTATGTTAAGAATATGCTCGCGGATGCTATGGTAGAGAAACATGAAATACTTGCGGATTTAGAGCGACATGATATTTCGCATCGAGAACATTCACCTATTTCTTCGGAAAGGTAATTGTTTTTTTTTTTTTTTTTTTTTTTTTTTTTTTTTTTTTTTTTTTTTAAATTGATATTTGTGGTATAAAAAAATTGTTTTTCTTTTTTTTTTTTAATTTATATTTGTAGTATAAAAAAAAATTTTTTTTTTTTAGTCGCTCGGATTTAGTTAAAATAGGATCGGATCAAGCGAGTGGCCATACGAGTGGTGATGAATTAGAAACTACAACTTCTAGTGATATTGAAATTATTTCCAGGTACAGGTATTGTTATATTTTTAAAAAATTTATTTAGTTTTTAATTATTTAAGAAAAAAATTTACCACTGATATATTTTTTAATTTAAAGATTAATAGAACTAATTCTCATTTAAAATAAATGATACTGAAGTTAGTTGATAATTTTTATAAAAAATTAATTCCAACAAAAAAAATGCTTCTAAAAATTGTTGTTTTAATTTTTCATAAAAATTTTATTGCTATAAAATTCAGTGCCATTAAAATAATTTAATTGTATTTTAGTCCAAATGGCGATTCCAGTTCAACGCAATCGCGACAAAGTCCAGCGAATCTCCACTCCTGCAAAAGCGGAGATCTTTTAACAAAAACATTGAAGACCAGAGGTCACAGTCGTGAGCTCAGTGAAATCAGTATTGGATCTGACGACGGTATTAACGAAATAGACAAACTGAGAAAACGTATTCAAGAATTAGTAGAGATATTAGAAGTAAGAGAGTCAAAATTAATCGATGTAAGCCGAATGAATATGGATTTACACGAGCAAAATAAACATTTGAAACTGCAAGTAGATAATTGGGAGAAGCGAGCGCAGCAGAATCAAGATGTGAATTTGATAGCCGATGAGTATACGCAACGTATGTCAGTATTGGAGAAAAAGTTTCAGCAGACTATCAGAGAGCGTGATTTGCTGAAAGATCAGGTTGAGAGTCTGAAGAAAGAATTATCAGACCAGTCTTCTTCGCTGAATGCTGAGAAAGACGAGATTATAAAACAGCTGAGAGAGGAGGGAGAGAAGCTGAGTAAACAGCAGTTACAGCACTCGAATATTATTAAAAAATTGCGAGCCAAAGAAAAGGAAACAGAAGCTACTTTGAAGAGCCAGAAGGAACAGTTGGAAGAGCAAAGCTCGGAATTAGACCGGCTGAAAAGGTCGCTTAATGCCAAGGAGGAGGTGGAGAGGAGTCAAATAGAGGCTGTTCACACGCTTACTGCCAAAGTTAAGAAACAGGAGAAAGAAATTTTGTCGCTGCAAGAGAAGTTGGATAATACGACGCATAAGATGAATGCTTACAAAACGAGTCTCGACGCGGCAAAAGTTGAATTGGCTGAGACTAAATTGAATTTCAATGCCGCTGAGGAAGAGTTGAAGCAAGTGTTCGAGAGCGCTGGGGAGTCGTGTCGGCTGTCGGCTCAGGTTCAAGATTTGAAAGTTAAATTGCGTCAAGAGGAAGAAAGCCACGTAAAGAAAATCGAGGGATTGAAACAGGAGAACAACGACTTGTTGAAGCGTCTCGAGGCAGCTGAAGCGAGGAGCGAAGAGCTTTCAGAATCGGTTTCGCTTGCCACAAAACCTCTTCTTCGACAGCTTGAACAACTCCAAGCGAATCTGACGTATAAATCTAATAGCTTCATGAAACAAGAGAAGATACTGTCAGACACGATTGATGAATTGCAAACAAAGTTAGACAATATGGTTGCGGCTGATCGATCACACGTCGAGGAAAATATTAATTTGAAGTCGAGAATAGCCTTGCTGGAGTCACAGATAAAACGATCTGAAGCTGAGAAGCTGAAAGTGGAGGAGTTGTGTGAGCAATCAAAATTAGAAAATAGCAAACTTGTTGGGGAAATAGAAAAATTAATGCTGAAGATTAAAAATATTGAAAAGTCTCATGGTGAAGAGGTGAAAGAATTTAAACGGGAGATTGAGTCGCTGAAAGATAAACTGTCGATGGAGAAGGCTGCCAGTGATGCTGAGAAAAGAAAAACTAGCAATGTGTTGGAGCACCAGCAAAGCACGGGTGAAGAATCACGCGTCAGTCCGACTTCTAGTGTCAGAAGAGACTCCATCAGTAGTACTAACAGCGTTTGGTTGGCTGTGAGTTTAATTTTATCCTCAAATATGAAGATTTAATGGACATTTAATTAAACGGCTATTGTAAATGTTTTATCGAGTTTATTCATCTGTTTTAGTTCAATGATTCGATATTCGATACAAGCTCTGGACGGTTTCCAAATGTGTACGACGGGCTGAGAACTAGCACAAACACAACATCGACTATTGAAACTTTGCAGGCACAGTTGAAAGCTCGGGAAGGTATGTAAACCGGGGTAGTTAATTATTTACAGAGTATTGATTGTACTACTTAGGCAAATTGTGTTATTGTTATTACAGGTGAAATACAAACACTGCAATGGGAAATGTCACGTAAAAATAATGAACGCGATGCGCTAAATATGGAAATATCCAATTTGTCGATGAAAGTTGAGGAATTGTCTGCTAAATTGGTCCAGGTTGAGGCGCTCAATGCTAATCTCAGTGAAATACAAACTAGGTACGACGCTTTGCTTCAGATGTACGGAGAAAAAGTTGAAGAGACTCAGGAACTTCAGTTGGATCTTGAGGACGTTAAAGAGATGTATAAAAGCCAAATTGATCAGCTTTTGAGAAAAGAGTCTTAGGCTTGATTTTAATTATTATTATTATTGACATTCCACATTAATTATCGTGGTTAGAGTGCAATATGCCGTCGCAGGTCGGCTGCAAGTATTCAAGGATTTTTAATATTTTAAATGTGTGTTATTATTTCAGATGTATTTTTTTTTTTTAATTATTATAAATATTTAAGCTGGTAAGCATTTTTGGAGACTGAAAAATATGAAAATATTGGCTAAGATTAGGAGGTCAGTCTTACATAGATTTGTAAATATATATGTTTCTAAATACTAACAACTTATTATGATTACTCTATAAATATAATTAATTCATTGTTAATATTATTATTATTGATTATTGATATTAATAAAAAATTAGGAATGTATATATGGTGATAATCAAGTCATGTAAATTTTAGATAATTTTATTCATTATAGTTCGAGCGATTCATCAAATCATTTTTTTTTTTTTTTTTTCATAGATAGAATTAATTAATTAATTGCGATAGATTTTTATTGTGACAGGTACTTCATTAAATAAAACACAAACAAATAAATAATTGAATTAAATTTTTATTATTTTTAAATCATCAAAATTTCATAATATAATTTTGAATTTACATAATTTTTGTAAGGCTTCTCATTAAACAGCTCAACAGGTACCAAATATAAGAAACAGTCTGAATAAATCAATAATAATTTTTATCTTAAATACTATAACAAAATATTTCGATTTATTAAAATTTAACTATTTGTTTTTTTTTTTTCATTATTTCTAAAAAATAAGGACGCGGTCATTGAATTAATTATGAAATTTAGACACTAGTGATTCATACTTATATCCAAATATGTAAAAAGAAAATAACTCGAGAATTTATTTCTTAATTAAATTAAATTAAATAATTATTGACGTCGAATTGAAAATTTTTTTTTTACTAAAAATTTTTGAGAGTCCAAAGAAAGTTTTTAAAGTCAAAAATAATGAATACAAGTTTGTTTAAATAATAAGCGCGAAATCGATAAATATAAATTGTTGAACAATATATATTAATACCTGGATATTACTCGATAAAGAGTTACCGATTCGTACTGTAATAATAATGATAATAATAATAAAACCGACAAATATTAAGTCTGCGCAAATACATCCAGTAAATAATTATTAAATTTATTCTTGACGATCAACAAGACATGATCTGGGTGTAATTATTATTGACGGGTATGGATTTATTGATATTAGAGGTGTATTATTCCTTTAAAAAGCTGCCAACAATTTATAATATTCGCGCGTTATTTAATATACGGTGTGTGAGGATGTTGATCGACCGCTCTTATTATGTTTGTTTTAATATTTAGCTTTCATCATTACTGATGTGCAGCCTCAGAGCACATCTGGCCAATCGTAATCGGTATTTTATGCCGCTACGAAATAGTAGAACGGCTTTAATAGGTACAACACGGGAGTACCATTATTAATTGAGAGTCAAACCCAACGACGCGGTTGCGTCGGCACCCGCGCGTTCACACCCACGGAGTCCAACCCTCGTACAGCAGGGCCAAATTCTCGAAATTTTGTGCCTCACGGATTACATACTCTACTTGCTCAGCCGTTGTATATTTGCGAGATGGATTCGGATCTCGGCCCTCTAATTTCATTCGTACTCGTCGCCAGACATTTAATGCGTACACGTTTCTTTCTTGTACAGCTAAAAAAAAAATTGCAATTTTAATAAAAGAAATTACAAATAAAAATTAAAGTTACTAAAAGCTTTGTAATGATTTACAAGGTGAAAAATTAACATTTCGATAGCTTTTTTGGCTTCAAAAGTTGGAAAAAATTTTGGCTCTATGTTTTTGGATTAAATTTATATTTTATATTTTTTGTATGTGTTTGATATATTTTTTTTGAAAAGTACATAAAAAAACGAACAATTAAAAAAAAAAAATAAAAAAAGTTGAATACCACAATTTTGTTTGAAATTTATAAGTTTTTTTGAAAATTTGTTAAAATTGTGGTAATCATCTTTTTTACGTAGTTTTCAAAAAAAAAAAAAAAAAAAAAAAAAAAAAATTATATCAAAATTAAAAAAAAAAAATTAAAATTAAAATGGTAGACCCCACTAGTAAATAATTACCAAAAATTGTTACCAAATTAGAAATAAAAAATAAAAAAAATACTAATATTGAAAATTAAAAAAAAAAAAATTTTTTTTTTTTAAATTACAAATGATAAAAATAAAAAAAAATGTATTACCTTTGCCTGTAGTTGGATCCCTAGTCAACGGAGCTCCTTTTCTTGGACTGCTACAAACGCTGGTGTCTTGTTTCATCAATTTAATTTTCTTCTTGATCGCAATATTTTCATCAATCTTCGGTTTGACACTGTGAGCAGATTCATTAGCAAACTCCAAAAGATCATCATAAACACTCGAAACTTTTCCCGAGAGAGTAGCCAATTGTCCTTCAGCCTCAATAACCCTCAAAGGCTCCAGATTATCCGCCTCCAAGTCTTTAATCATCGCCGAAATACCCTCAATAAAAATCCTATACTCAGACAAAAATTCATCAAGTCCAGATTTGTTTTCCTGCTTCAGCATAGTTTTCAGCAGGCCCCTAACATCAGTCATCAGCCGATGGTGTTCCGAAAGAAGTCCTTGGATATCCGCAGTCCTCTCTCTCAGATGAAGATGCGTCAATGCGTGTAACTCTTGTTTCTTTTTCAGCGCCAATTGATTTTCCAAAATAGCATCAGACGTTATTTTCTCAGCACGTCTCAGCCAATTATTATCAATATTATTTTCCATCTGCAGCAACTCCACCAAATTTTCTTCGATGGTAGAAATACTGACGGCTAAATTAGCGCGCAGGACGCAGCTTTCTTCCCACTGTTTTATTAATTTCATGAAATTCGCGTCGTGTGTAACACTTTCAGATGTTTTAGTTCTCAGCGCTTCATAGTGCAAGATAGAATTGCAGGTTGTAGTTATAATAAGAGCCAGATTCTGTTGACGAGTGAGTTTTTCATTAGAAGACTGTACGGCGTTGTCAAAAGCAGCCATAACTTCAGCCAAAGCTGGATTAGCTCCAGCTGCCCATTTCAATCTCTGATCAGCGCTGGCCACAAGATTTTGCTGCTGATCTCTAGCTTCACAAACTCGCGACTGCAAAGCTGACAAAGCCGTCGCAGTTTTCCTGAGCTCTAACATGAAAGACGGACGATTCAAGGGACTCATTGCATTCATGTTGGTGCGAGTCAGCAGCAAGCTGTCTTCGTGGATCCAGTGATGCGCTGTAAATTGAATCTGGAGCCTTTGAAGCGTTCCACGTGTTATCTCAACATTCTGCTGCGCAACTCTCGAGCACTGTTTTTTTCGCCAAATACTCTCCAAAGAACTAATCAGCGAGCCGGCTTGTCCGTAGAGCGTCCCAGAAATCGCGCCGCTCTTCAAACTCATATCAACGACCTTTCTGCACAACTCGTCGATGGAAACTTTGCTCTCCGCACCAATGTCCCGCTGCTCTATCTCTCCAGTAACATTCAGCCCCATTCGCTGCAACAGAAGACAAATCGCAATGGCAAGTGTCTGGGAAATAACTCCCAAAAGCTGCCGCGAAACAAAATCGGCAGTGAAAATTTTAACCGGTTTATTCAGTCGCTCATCGTCGTAGACATTTGAGCTACCATCACCTCCTTTAAAAGCATTTGCAATCTCACGACACATTGAAAAGAATTCATGGATAGTACTTATTCTTTTTATCAAGAAAATATCATCTAAAACACGGCGAGCGCCTTAGTGAAATATCGGAACTGCAATTTCTTTAGCTTCTCTTATTTGATCTATTTTCTTCCAGCATGTAGGAATCTCCAGACTCTCCAAAGTCGCAACCAGTGTGTTTCCTTCTACTTGCAGCTTCTCAAACAACCCGTTGAATCCCATCAGCAGCATTTGCCCGGGTGTAAGCGACTCGGAATCTTGATTAGCTTCAACAGAACGCGACAACAAAGCTTCAAATCTTAATCTTATATTAGAAACAATACTTTGTACAACAGTTTGTGGTCCTTCCATATCCATAAGAGTGCAACGTAAATGTATCTCTAACTGTGCTAATATTTCACCAAGAGGTCGTCCAGCAGAACTGATAATATCTTCTATTTCGTTAATCGTCACCATGACACTTGGTTCTTCAGTGATGATTGTCTTCAACGCCTCAGGCAGGATAATCATATGGAAATTATAGTTAAGCTCTTGAAGTCCCTTGTAAATCGCGTCAGCACTCTGGAGACACTCTAGAGTCCGCTTGATCAGAATATTATCTTTAGACTTATCATCAGAATCATTAGCGACAGTTGCTCGTAAATCTATTGGTATGAGACTTGTTAACTCGACAATCAAGGAAGACATAAATCGCATTTCATCCAGAAACCATTCACCTTCTCTTAACGTTAAATCTACCAAGCATTCACCAGCACACTTGGCAGCACCCTCCATCATCAGGTACCTTTTATTTAAAGCACATAGCGCGGTGATATTTACCGACTCCAAGGCTTTGTCAGCCGACTTGTCTCTCTTCAAGAATCCATTTATTTGTGAGATAATATCCGTATAAATTTGCTCAATCCTGACTTGCGCGTCAGGTAATCCTTCGTTTGCTACCATACGCTCGTAATTTTTAGTGTATCGTTCCTTAACTTCGCTCATTATCACCTGAATTTGATAAGCAAACGCCATTATTTTTTGTACACGTGAATCGTTAACTCCAGCAGACTGATAAGCCAAGTCAAACTGGGTCATGACTTCATTGCAGACTTCAGTAGTTCTTGTGGTCAACAATTTACCAGCCAGCGAGTGATAAGCAACTGTGCGGTGTTGAGCAAGTATGCTCAGAGGATAAAGACTGCAAATAGCTGAATATTGGCTCAGAAGATCCAAGCAGGTACGAATAAACAGTGATTCTTGGGTCGCTAGCTGGGTCAATTCAGTTTCTGATTGCTCGCACTGGACAATCATCTGGCTCTGGCCAGCATTTTGCAGAAACTCTTTAACCAGATCAAAAATCATGTGATCATCACGAGTGATCGAAGGTGTTCCGTACTCCGCGAGCCATCGGGCTAATTGAGGACCTCTGACAGTCGCTAAAGCAATATTGTGCATACTTATTTGCTTTTCACACTCCTCCATCTTCTCTTTTAATCCCAGCTGAGCTTTTTCGTAAGCGTCTTTTGCTCTCTTGATGGCGTTGTATCGATTGACAACCGAGTAGAGAGCGTGATTACGCCCGATAGCTTGAGCTTCTTTAACAAGACTTAATTGCTGATGACGGTCTTGCAGAAGATCTTGACACTGACGCAGCGACTCGTTAGTCTCCAGCCACTCCGCTAAGTGACAAGAGAGAATTGGAAGCGCTCGAATCATCAAGTCACGGTTGATCTGCCACTCACAACGCATTTCAGCGATCCTTACGTTGAACATCGCACGAGTGAGCTCTTTTTCTAGCTCCTTTTTGCCGAGTCCCGCAGACTTTGCTCGCGCTTGACAAACTCCGTAACTTGCAATGCTGTGTTCGGCTCCAGCACGCCAATCTACCAGAGGATCGTAAACAAAAGCTTCTAGCAATGTCAAGAGAGTCTCTCTTCCTCGGCGCATTACTCTCAGAGTCTGCTCGCAAGCCAGACGGAATATTCCTTCAACACCTGTTACTCCGAGCGCTGTCTTGATGTTTGGAGTCATTCTGAAAGGAACTTTTTCTGGAACTCTTAAAGTCTTACCTTTTTCAAAGCAAACGTTGTAATCAATATGGACAACTTCACCGGTGTTTAAATCCACCAAGACATTGTCCAAATGTCGATCACCTAAGCCAATTATGTAGCCAATAATTGACATCACTGCAACGGAGTAAGAATAACTTTTTGTTGCTTGCCACCAGTTTCCAGCGTTGATACTGTTGCACCAAATTTCTTTGGCTAGCAAATCTTTAGGTGTTTCTGCCATCAGTTCAGATAAAACTTGTTTAAGAATAGGAAGCGGCCATTCTTTTCTATTTTCCAGCGGAATTCCGTGCTCCTTTAACAGCGGAGCTAATTTGTTGTAAAATAATTCTGAAGGACTCATAACAGCCGTTGAATTTCCCGCAGTACCGCGACTTCCAGCCATGGTACTTTCTCGCTGTTGCCACCTCTTGTAGAGCGCAAAAAGCGGTGTAACACCATCTACCCACTGAATCAATCCAGATCTTGGTCCCAGGGGAATCACCGAGTAGTGTCGAGCTCGGTAAACTTTTCTTGTGTCATTGTTCTTTGACATCATTGTATTGCAGATGCTGAGGAACTGCATGATACGCTCGTCCAAGTGAAGATCTTCTAGACCTTTGAATAAATATGTATATACATGACCATCCGATCCGTGGAACATTAGTTTTTTAGGTTTTGTTTTAGTTGGAAGAATTTGAACAATGTTGTCTACGGATCTTATGGTCACAATTTTGTTATCACGATCTGTCGCAAATACTCCAGGCATTGCGATGCATGTGTCTTTCATATTAGCGAGTATAGGACTTATGTCTGCCATTTTCAAAGTATGGTTTCCTCTTTTATTGACTTTTTGGGCTAATTTAGCTTCTAATTGTTTCAGTGAAGTTGATGACAACTGCGGTTTGGCAGGATTTTTTGGATTCTTCAATCTTCGTACGACTTCTTCAATGCAAGGTGAAAATTTATCTTGGAACAATTTTTCATGAGGTGTTTCAGCAGGAACAGAAGTTATGGCTAAAAGATTTTCCAGGACAAATATAATTGGCTTGACAATAATTCTATGCTTTTCAGCAATTAGTTTTTCTTTTTCTTCATTAGACAACCAAACATTGTCCTGGACTTTTTGCACTTCAACTTCTAAATGTTCAAACTTTTTAGAAAATTCAATGTGATGTTGACAAAAAGTTGCCAGCCATAATTCATCCCACAACAGTGTTATCCTGCGCAATTCTTTAACAAGGATTTTCACATGATTTACAGAATCGTGATTGCCATTAGAGAGACAGTCAGCCAACTGAGCGAAGCAGGCGTCCATAAAAGTCCTGTTTTCATCATTAGAGTCAGCAGTTTCAACTACTGTTGATGATAAAGCGATTGCTTCACCATCGTCTTCATCAAAGTCAAAACCATTTGGTGAATTTTCGTATCTGGTTGGAAGCTCTTCGAAATCTTTCGGGTGCTCGGTAACTGCTCCTACGACAGTAGGAAAGGTAATCAAATGAGGACTGTTCTCAGCAACGCGACACAGCAACTCTGAAACTCGCGTACGAACGTAAGATTCCGGGTGACTTAGCCTGGAAAATAACTGAGGAATTATTTCTTTCCAAGGCCCGGTGGGTGTAGTAGACAGTCCAGTTTCCAAGACATCTTGAAGCTCCAAAGCGTGCTTAACAATAAGCCTCAAAAGCCGTAATGTAGCAGTAATAGTCGCGCAATCATTGGATTCATTGTTAGTCAGCTCCAAAAACTTGAAGTAAGCATTTGCAGCAAGCTCGTAATACGAATAAATTCTCTTCTGAGCTTGCCGCCATATGTCGACAAGCAAGCTCAAGTGTTGATTAGAAGATTGCACCAGCGCCGGCACTTGACGCAATTGATTTTCTATCATATCGGAAGTTTTTACATCATTTGTCTCAATATCACCTTCATCTTCAGGAATGCTCTTATTTTGACTCAATATCGACAAGATAGCGTTAGAGTCTGCTTCTGTGATGTCTTCTGGAAGAAGAGCACGGATATTACTTACATCTACCTCTGTTAATTGTCCAGATTGAGAATTATCGACTATTTTACGTCCCCACTTGTAACACCAGCCAGCAAAATTCGCCCAAACGCCCGGGAAATCCGGACATTGATTAACTCCTAATTGCATTAGCTTTCCAATTACCATATCTGAATGCGGAATGAGCTCTGTAGTTTGCCCAAATAATTTGTCCATTAAGCCGTCGTTATGCAGAGCTTCGAATTGAAGTAGTTGATTCAATTGACCGTTGTTAGTGACATTTATTTCTTGCTGTTGGATCCACTTGCCTAAAGTAAGCATCAATTTAGTCCCTGTTTCTCTCAACTCATTAATTTCGTCTCCGTCATTGATAATTGCTCGTGATATTCCCAAAGCCGTGACACTGCAAACCTTAACCGCGTCTTCAATGGAATCCATAGTGTACAGCAATTTAGACATTTCTTTGAATGCCCGCATATTATTTTTACTCCAATTGATATTTATCGGTTGCTCCAGGATACTTGTTGTTATATCAGCAAATTTATAATCAAATTCTCCTAGAAGTTGTTCATTAGCAAAGTATTTTTCAATTTGCCGCTTAGCTAATTTAAAATTACCCTCTTTGCGCGCATTCTTTGCTAAATCTAATCTCAAACTCGCAACTTGCTCACCAGTTGATAAATTGTCGGGTGTTTTAGCCAAGTATTTAGACCACCAGAGTATTTGTGTCATTGTATTGGATCCCAGATTTTTAATTTTAGTAACACGCGAAAGATCAAACATGTCGACTTTTTTATGATCAAGGAGATTAGCTAGACTGCAGGCAGAATATTGAAGAAGAATAGAATCAGTTAAATACTCAGACGGCATATTCCGTAGACCTTCTTCAATTATTTTAGCCGCAACTTTCTTGCAATACTCGACATTTTTACGGAACCCATCACTGCTATCACCAGCGTGTAATTTCAGAGCGACATTTGTTAAAGTATTTGAACACTCTGCGATAGTTTTAGAGCAGCTCCAGTTGGTAGTAGCTTTTTCATCCAAAAGAGTCCAGTCTGACAGTTCTTCAAGCGTTGAAACTTTTCCCAATTCAAAGTCTTTCAAGCACGTAGCCTGCTTTGAGTTTGAATGAGTCTGCATTTGTCTCTTTAAAATTTCATTGCTTTCTTTTTTAAGAATTTCAGCCTCTGAAATTTTCCACGCTTCTAATTGTTCCCAATCTCCAACTGCAGAGTAACATCTGGCAAGCCGCTGCATGACAAACACCGCAACCTGAGTATCTCCATCAGTTTTAGTCGATTCAGTTGTTGATTCAGAATCTTCTTTTATCGAAGGATGTTCTTTTAAAATAACTTTGTAGCTCTCCGCTGCGCTTTCGTATCTCCCAGCAGCTTCTTCCATCGCAGCTTTCAGCCACAAAAATTTTCTGTCGCACTCCTTGGTGTAAATATACAACCCTTGAAGAGCTTCTGCTTCTCCTAACATCACCAGGGCTTGAGCTGTGCAAAGAGTTGCTCTTTCAAACTCAGGTCCTTGCACCATCTCACTCTCACTTAAGTCCTCCAGCAATCGCTGCCCGTTCCGCAGTGCATTAGTAGCCAAGCCCGCGTGCAGAGACACAACACACAGAGCGAGACGTATACGATTCAACCATTCTCTGCAAGTCGATTTATTAGTATGGAAAAACGTTCTTACCGGTTTTGGAAGAGGCAGCAAGGACACAGCGCATCCTTCGGCTGCATTGTGAATCATTCTTTCCAGGTGTTCCAAAAACTCAACAAACAATCTCACCCTTGTATGCTCATGAAGCGAGTAATCTAATCCGTGTTTGTCATTTTTAGAAACTTCTGGCTTGCAAGAAATATCACGGGCAAGTGTCTTGAGAGCTCCTTCGATGGTAGTAAAAGTTTCTTGGGGTTTTCCCAAAGCTGTGCGCAATTTATTCAAGACACAATGCTGCGCTGCTTCAATACCACTCCAGAAGAACAAAAATGACTGGTTTGTCATTCCAAATTCGTACATTTTAGCGGTGGTGTTGTTCCGAGCTACCACTGGGCAGCACAAGGTAAATATTTCAGATAAACCCAAAGCGTCAAAGTTGTAGTCTTGAAGTAAAAAAGCCATGTAAGTTTTGAAGTGCTGAGATTGCATTTCTCCGTAACTGTTGCTAGGATTAGAACTAATACTGCTAGTACCACAGTGAGCTTCGTTGTGATGGCCTCGCATATGAAGTCTTTGGGCAATTATAAGAGATTCAATGGAATAATTGTCAATCGTACGTTGTTTCTTGGTCTCAGACTGAAGAGATTGCCGATTGATTCTCGGTATGACAATGTTAATTGGTAAATTCATCAATAAATTTCCGTATTTACTTCTTACAGTTTTATCATAGGAGGTCAGATGCAAAATTACTAGATCAACAATCTGAATGTAGACAGACTCTGGCCATATAACTTTCTTGTCGCTAATCAGGATCTCGAGATTATTGCAAATTGATAGTGATATTTTGTGATTAGTCGTTGCTCCGCAAACCAGAAGACTCGAGACAACCATTTTACATTCTTCTGTTTGGTTAAGAATCCCCAGGTATTTTTCAGCTTGGACAAATATCTCTTGGACCCAAGTTGATAGCAATAAGAATGTTTTTTCAGGTGTGTTTGTTTCAAAACATTTGACGATTAGATTTAAAATTGTTGATAAATGACCGCTTGTTGGCGAAGCTGTCGGTACATCCAAAGCCCCGGGGAACATGTCAATTGCGCGACAATTGTTGGATCCTGATATAAGATTTGAACTGGGAACAAAGTGATTGTACCTGGAACAGTGAGCGTACAATAAATACAAGATGCTGTACTGAAGAAGTGGATTGTTTTGGGATAAATTTGTATCGTATGGACACATTTTAACAGCCAGTAGCTCCAAAATACTCGGTTTCAATGCCCACATGCCGATTATTGAGTTGCTGGCATTGGCCAAGTCTGACAGAGCGCGAAGAATGAATATAACTATTATTTCAGCGTCGTTAGCTTTGTAATTCATTTCACAGAGAGGGTTGTTAGTGACAAAGCCTTGGAAATTTTTGATGATCAATTTATAAGCAATCTCTAGATCACTGAGT
Organism: Cotesia vestalis; assembly: GCA_000956155.1. NCBI lineage: Eukaryota > Metazoa > Arthropoda > Insecta > Hymenoptera > Braconidae > Cotesia > Cotesia vestalis. Next base: position 44,772 of record JZSA01000975.1, read on the forward strand.
ATGTAACGATATGCTTCCTGCAGCAATGGAATATTTTTTAATCCCAGAAGACTGTGATAAACAGATAGACTAGCTTCTTGCAGAGCTATTGAATTTCTTAAGCGTAATTTAAGTAAAACAGATTCACTACCGAGAAGTTTATGAACTATTTCCAGCGGGAGATTCGCTGATACTTCTCTGATAACCTTTGAAATAATCTGCAGGGTAGAAATAATAGTATCATCTAGAAAAATATATACTTTGCTTAATTGAAGGTCAATAAACTCGTAAAGCAAATCGTGGTTATTTGTAATACGTGTCTGAATAAATCCCAGAAGATGATAAGCACACTCATTGGCAACAATTATCAATTCTTCTTTTTCTCGCGACGCATCTTCCTTTTTATTTTCTTTTTTCAATTCTAAAGATTTTATTAACTTTATTAATATCTGCTCTTTGTCTTTGTCAAGAGAAGAATTAACACAACGATAAAAGGAATTTCTTCTTTCGTTTCTCTGATTGTAATTCAAAGACTTGATAGCTTTTATTAAATTTTGTCTATTACTATAGCCATCTTGATTAACATTTTTAATTAACGTATCAATATTTTTCTGGGATAACTTAATATCTTTTACATAATCAACTAAACTTTCAACATTATCACTGCAATTTTCGTCTTGTACGTCATTATTGTCTTCTCTATTTTCATCAACTTCAATAGCCTTCATTACAGTCCTCAACATTTTCAACAAACACTCAGTTAGAAAACTCCACTGAACCGTTGGATTGATACTCGGATTAAGATTATCAGAAACACTTTTAACTACGGTGTTGAACACTGAAATCAGTGAAGATATTCTTAAAATACATTCTTTAGGTCCAGGTATAGGCTCGTCGCCTGGAGAACTTCTTCCAGAACTAGGTAGTGTCAGTTCTTCATCGTAACTCTCCATGTCTTCGAGAAATTGGCTCAGCAATGTCAAAGTAAATTGCATATCAGAAATCCAAAATGTCTCGAGCTTCCTTAGACTACGACTTGCATAAGCAATTACTTTTTTTGACTGGGTAAAGTCAATATGCCAACCAACCAAAATATCAACAGTGTCACGAAAGTAATTAGAAAATATTTCTGGACAGAATTCAATAACAATAAGTATGACGTCGACTGTCGCCATAAGTAAGTCTGGTCTTTCAACATTTTCCAACGTTGCTTGTAGCCGAGAAATTATCGTCTGTAATCATAAATCATTTTTTTTAATTAATATTAATTATAGAAATTTTATTAAATAATAATAATAGAGATAATTATAAGTAATTATAATTATCTCTATGATGGGAAAATTAAATAATTACCACGGCAAAATCATTGAACTTTTCCATTCTATTATCCATCTTCAAAGTTTCTCCCAGTGATTTTAATAGCAAACATTTAATATCATCTTTACGTTCAGTTGAGCACTTTCCAAAAATCCACTCCAAGTATCTGAAAATATTTATTTATTAAATTATAATTATGATACTGATTATTTAAAAAATAATACGCGTGCCTAAAGGTAAAAGGGTGCATATTTTTTTTTATTGCCAATCAAGTAGTAGACACATTCTACACTTAAAATAAAAAAAAAATTTTTTTCACAGATTTTTACGTTTCAGACAATTTTAAAATGAATGGCGAAAAAAATTGTTTTACACGCCCTTTCACTACAAATTCTTATTAACCCTCAGCTGTAAGCCCTTTAACCTTTTAAGCACGCGAATAATTTTTAATAAATAAAATAAATTTGGAACCTTTTGAATTCACGATCAGCGATAAAACCAACGTAAGCTAAACATTTGATGACTTGTTTCTGGGACTCAGCATCTGGACTCAATCTCAAGGCATCATGAAGGTATTCACACAGTGGCTCCAATTTGCTCCTAATATATCTGTGATTTTCAGGAATCATAAAGTTCTCCAGTACTTGCTTGGAAAGTGGTAAAAAATGGTCATCGCTTTCTCGACAGAGCCGTCGTAAAAGTTTAGTGACTCTTGATTCATCTGTGAAAACATTTGAATAAACAAAGTAAGTATCAATTATATAAACTAAACTATAAAATGAATATACGTATTGACTAAGAATAAATAACTACCGTTTAATCGTTTATCATCGTAGTATTTGTTCTGAGTATTATCATGATTTTTCAACGATTCTTGAAATTTTTGTCTAGACGTCGAGTGATAGCTTCCTCCTTCACTGTTTGACTCTCTATCAGTTTGGTTCTTCTTAAACGGTCTGCCTCGCTGTCCAGAACGAACCCGTTCACCACTGTTGTTTCCTCGCGCCATTTGAAATACATAACGAGTATTGCTGCCACCAGACCGCTGTTTTATGCGTGTAAAACCGGGTAATTCTATAACTCGATCAGAATTTCGCGGACAAATTACCAAGGTGTCTTTCGGTACACCTGAATCGTTTGCCGAACTCGAATTAGTATCACTCTCACCCTTGTTCAATTTACCAGTTTTTTTATCAACCTTGTCCGCCGTCTCTTCTTCAGGCTTGTTGCTCGTGGACTCTTCCCAAAGCTCAGAGCTTTTGGATCCCTGTAGCTTTGTGCTCGCGCTAGAGTTCTCACAGTTATTCATCACATTACTCTACAAGTGGTCTGCATGACCCACACTTGATAATAGTAATGCTTTTTATTCTCGTGCTATCTAGAAAAAAAAAAATTAACAATTAATAAGTACATTTACATATAAAATTAATAAAAAATAATAATTAAAAATAGTCTAGAATAATCCAAGTAAAAATCACTTTCAATGTTTTGGGATTTTCCCGCCCAATTAAAAGCCTGTTTTATAAACACACCCCAACGCACAACTGACTGTCAAAATAAATAAAAAATAACCAATCCAAAGAGAATAAATATGTGGGTGTTGTAAAAAAAAAAAAATAAAATAAAACCACAGTGCAGTATTGCATAAAATAAAACCAACAAAATAAAGACTGCAGTAAACCAAACAGTTGCGACTATTTTTACTCAATACGTAAATTAGGTTAACCTACGACACTCGAGCAGATGGAATGCAAAACCCACGTTTTCAAAAAAAATTTTTTCATACTTTTTTTTAATTTTAATTTTCACTGCCACACAATTAAAATATTTATTTTATAACACTAACAATTTTTTACTGACATGCAAAAAGCCATAAAATAGATAAAAAAATTTTTTTTTTTAATATATTAACCTCAAGAAGTTGTGTGTTGTTTAATAAAATATTTTTTTTTTATTTTCAAGGTTTCACAATCAATGATATGAATATGAAAAAAGGAAGCACAGCGACTTGCTCTCATATGTTGCCCGGTGAAAAACACAATGATGACTTTTTAATGTTCTTGGATTTGTATTGCCCTCTATGGATGAGATATGTACCATTAGCAAAGTGCAGATAAACACAAAAAGCAAAAGTAAAGTATATAATATAATAATAATGAGAGTGGTTAAGCTAAAACCAAAGACACAATATAATAATAATGAGTAATACACTTGTTATCTCACCTCTACTCATCACTCGAGCGATCAAACGTGTGCGATGATATTCTTGTGACGATCCACCGTACAATGTGTGATGTGTGTATGACTAATGAGAACTAAGTGTAAGTAAAAGTACTTCTAGGCAATAGAAGCAGCAAGCATGACTTAAATACAGCAACGTACTCTTTTGGACTAATGTTGAATTAGTCAGCAGAGACGAAGACGGAGTGATGGAAATAACCAAGCAAGTGGAGAGAGACCCAGCAAAAGTTGCTGCTGAATTTATTCATATTATATCATATATTATATTCCACTATTATGTACATTGTTGACCGCCATTTACGCTAGGTGTCAAGTCAGGTAACCCAGGTAAGCTTTTGGTGATAAAAAAATAATTAATTTATTTTTGACTTTATCATTTACATTCATCTGGCTAATGATATTTTTTACCGTAATTTTAGATGAAATACCTGGTGATTAATGGTAGGTCGAGTGTTTTGTGTAATACATTCTGAGGAAAGCGATTGGCGGACTTGCCGACTGGAGAGCGCTCGTCGGGGAAGCCGAGAAACACTCAGGGAGTATTGTCTCTAGGTTACGCCATTTATCGATGCTTTTGCATCGCTAAATTTATTGTGTATGTATATTGTGTGTTGTGTGTAATTGTAATAAGAAGCGCGATGAATCGATGCACTAGCGTTCCCCGCGCGTTGCGATTATATACATACACCAACTTTTGAGATATAATTGTTAATCTTGAGAGGCACTGATGAACCCAGAAGAGCTTTGTGGACTAAGTGCTGAGTGGTGAAATTTTTTGTTTGCAACCTGGAGGTACTTTGACGCGGAAAACTCTGTCAGAGAGACGGCACTGTGTTGTGAATAATAACGTTCTGTTTTGATATGTTTGTGGGTGACAAACAGCTGCTATTTAATGACGCTGTGATTTGTTATCCACAAGATGCTCCAAGACTCCAGGTCGCCGAGAGCAAACACAGCCAGTGGTACTGGCGCTCCGAATGTTGGAAGGACAATTACCAGAAGAATGACAGGCAATGGATGCTCCAAAAGGTACTCTAGCTTGGGATACAAGTTTTTAGCTTTAGTGATACTGAAGATAGCAGGCGTCGATTTTTTTTTTTTTAGTTTTTTTTGCATGCATTTATTATTAATTCTTATCTGTTATTTTTAGTTTTTAAATAATCAGATTTTTTTTTTTTTTTGAAAAGTTTAATTTTTATTTATCAGAAAAAAAAGTTACATGGAATGTTCCTACAGAATAAAAAATACAATAAAAAAAATAATACTGAAATTAGCGGTCAGCTGTCAATTTTAAAAATTTTTTTAACAAATCAATGACAATAAAAAAATGCTTCTAAAAATTTTTATTTGTAATTTTTATTAATTTTCACATGTGAAACTTTTTAATTAAATTTTTTTTTTAATAATTTAATTGCTACAATATTCTAAAAAAATTTTTAATGTCTGTCAACTTCAGTGTTATTAAAAAAAAAAAAACTATGAAATAATTGAGATGCAAAAGTTATGAAGTATAAAAGCATCTAAATTTAAATAATCGAATGTCTGCTGCTGTCTTGAGTATCATAACAATTTTTTTATTTTTTAATTTATTTAATTTTATTTTAGATCGGATCGTACTTACGAATTAGGTCTTTCGTCAGACCTGATAATGAACGATTTTGACGACGAACGAACTCTAGATGAAGAAGAGGCTATGGAAGGAAGTGAAGATTCTCATAATGAACTGTCAAATTTACAAAAAGTCAGTTAAATGTTAATTATAAAAAAAAAAATAATTAATATGACGATTGTGAAAATAATAATTTTTTTTTTTTTTTAATCATTTCAGGAAGGAGATATGCCGTTGAAAGAGTTACTGGCAAAGTATGGCTACAGCCATACTTCAACAGACAATTCAAATAGTTCTGATCAGCTGGTACTGATTCGAGATGGCGATGAACCAGAGTCCGGATTGAATTCCTCGGAAAAAGCGGGAGAAAACGACGCCGAGGACTTTGATGACGAGGAAGAAGACGATGAGGATGAAGATGATGGAGATGATGATGAAGATGACGAAGACGATGACGAGGATGCCAATGTGAGACGAAAAATAGCCAATAAATCACAGCCGAGTCTTCGACAGTTCTACACCGAAATGGTGAAGAAAAAAGAAGCCGAGCGGTTGAATGAAATAGGCGCCAAGGCGACTAACGCTCGTCATTCGGGAACTACCGGAGATAGACACAGGGATGACGGATTTTGTGGCGTCTCCTATGGAAATGTCAACAGAGACGCGGGAGACGGTCTAGTTAGTGGTCCCGGAGGAGACGCTCCGCCTGATGGAGAAGGTGGTGGAGAACCGGGGAATAATGCGCACAGTGGTGGAGGCGATGATAATGACAATGGCGCTGGTAGACCTGTTGATGAAGAAGACGACGATGACGAAGAAGACGAAGAAGAAGATGATGACGAGGATGGCGAGGGGACTGGAGTGCCAAGGGAAGTTGGAGTCAGCAGCGTTGGAAGTGGTAATGTTGGTGGTGGCTCATCAAGGCTTCTTCGCAGCGTTTCACGTCCTCAGAGCGAGGAAGAGGATGACGATTGTGATTATAGTCCCGATGAAGAGGAGTGGAAGAAGACTATTATGGTTGGTAGTGATTACCAAGCTACTATTCCCGAAGGTCTCTGTCGCTACGATGATGCTCTACCGTATGAAAACGAAGACAAAATTCTTTGGAACCCTACTTATATACCAGAGGACGCGACTGAAGAGTTTCTTGAACGCGCTCAATTACCCACGAATAAAGTAAACTCTATACCGGCTGGTGCTCATATTCGGGATGATGAACAAGCTCTGTATTTATTGCTCCAATGTGGGTATAATCTAGATGAAGCGCTCAGAAGACGGAGAATGAATGTATTACCTCCGACAGATGCGATTAGTCTTTGGTCTGAAGAAGAATGTCATAACTTTGAGTCTGGGCTGAGAGCTTACGGGAAAGATTTTCATCTTATTCAGAAAAATAAGGTACTTTTTTTTTTTAATCCAGACAAGCAGTAGGCGACATCTAAAATTTTTTAGAATTTTTTTATTGAAAAAATTACAAAAAAATAAATTACAAAAAAAAAATTACAAAAAAATAAAAAAAAAATTTTCATTTATAAAATGAAACTTGAAAAACCGTAATTGCAATTGTAAAAAAATATTTTTTTGTTCTAATTTAATTATTAAAAAAAAATTTTAAACGTCGGCTAACTTAGTATTATAATATTCAAATAAATAAAATGACATTGAAATTGGCAGATTAAAAAATTTTCTGATTTTTTTTTTAATAATAAATTATTTTAAAAAAATTACAATAATAATTTTTTAGAGCTTCTAAAGATGAAATTTTTTAAATAAATTTTTCTTGTTATAATTTATCAGTTGAAAAATTTTTCAAAATTATCAGATCTCTCTAAACTTTAATATTATGAAATAAAATATATCATATAAATTTTTTTTTTTAATAGGTAAGAACAAGATCTGTTGGTGAACTTGTTCAATTTTATTATTTATGGAAGAAAACTGAAAGACATGATATATTCACCTACAAAGCACGATTAGAAAAGAAAAAATACGCTCTGCACCCGGGTATCACGTGAGTATCTATCATACAATAAAAAAAAATTAGTAATTAAAATAAAAAATAAAACAGCTAGTTAACTTAATTTATTTTCATAAAACCGCAAGCAGAGACTATATGGACAGATTTTTGGAGGAGCAAGAGGGAGTTCGGGACCGAAGCAGTTCGCCGAACGTAAACTGTTTGATCCACGGCGACGCGAAGCGACAGCGAGGGAATCCTAACATGACAAACAATCACAACGAGGGAGGAAAGTCAACGGAGTCGTGGGACGGCACCACGAGTGAGGACCCTCTGGGTGATGCCAATAGTACGGACTCCGTATCAGCCACGGTAACGTCAGCCACGTCGTCGCTTTTACCTCCTCCCGCTCCTCCACCTTTAATTTCCTCGAGCCCGTCATCAACAGCACCTCTGTCATCGTCATCGTCGTCGACTTCAAACGTTTCATCAAATGTTCTGTCTACACCCATGGTAACTCAGCCAAACCCACCTACTGGTCCTCAAAATCACGAATCATCTCATGACTATCCGCCACCTTTGCCACCGTCATCAGACAACGTTCTGCCACACTTGCCGCCTTAGCATTTGTCATTTACATGCTTTTAATTGTTGGATAGTCCATTTAATCGTGGACTATCATTACCTCTCAGCCGTTGCCATTGTCGTTAATTTCACAAACAATACTTTCATTGTTTTTACACATAATAAACAATAAATCGCTACACTAATTCATTGTTCACAAATCATCATTAGGACGATATATTACTGTTGGGGTTGCAATCAACTAGTCAAACTGACAATTAATAAATCCGAATTAATAAATTACTAGAACTTGGAAAGTTAATATAAAATGTAATTTAAAATAATTAATTTTACAAATTTTAAAATTCCGAAAAATATAATGTTGAATAGAGGAAAAATTTAAGCTATATTAATAGAATCTTTTAAAGTCATAAAGTCTGAATAAATTAAAAAACATAACAACGAAAAATTTTACGCGAAAATCAATGAACAGACGAACACTCATTTAGCCGAAAAATGTAAATATATAATTATTTAGATGAGTAATTTTCGGCAGAATCATTATTCGGATGGATGAATATTCGGATAAATCTTTTTCGAAATTAAATTAATTTTAACTCTTGAAAAATTTATGTATTAATTTCGGCTGATATTCTATTTAAGCTAATGTATTTTATAAAACTTTTAATGTAGCGGGATTTTAAATTTTCTAGAGTTTTGATAATTCAAAATGTTGTTGATTTGACTGGTTGACCGCAACTTTACTGTTGCTAGTAAATTACCGCCATTTTAATACAAATTTTATTAAACAATCATTAATTAACTTAAAAAAAAAAAAAAAGGTTAAATTAAAATTAAACAGAGCTACGGCAATGTGAAGACGTAAAGCATGATATTCTTTAGCACTTCGAATTATATTTTTCTACTGTATCGTATAAAAAAAAAAATAATAATAATTGAATATTAGATAAATTACGTCTAGCACGAAAGATAAAAATCGGATTGTTTGCTTTGTAAAAATAATTCACCTTCCTATATTAAACATTCCTTTATTTAGTCAAAGTTTCATTATATCAAGATGTACAAATTTATTTTTTGATGATTGAAAAAAAAAAAAAAAAATAATAACATAATACATTAATTAAAGTAGATAAATTATCCGTATTGTGCAGAATCGAGTGATTCTAACGTAGATTTAAAAAGCTTCCCAAGTAATGACAAAAATTTAATTTTATATGAACTAATATTATAACAACCAGTTGAAACAATGTTATCATCAAGACGTACTTCCTTTTTTTCTTGTGAAGTATCATCACGTGATGTACCCTCACCAGGATTATATTCAATAGCATTAACAGGAGCTTTATTAATCGTGCTTTGATCACTGAGTTCAGCATTAATCGTTAACACATTCACTGGTGGCTTAATAATTTTCACAGACGCTTCGTTCATACCAACACCAACTAAAGCACCCTGAATATCCCAATCGCTTAATCCAGACGCTCGTTGCTCGAGAAAATCAAAGAACATCCCAATCTCATTTGCAGTTTCACGGGCAATAAGCTGACGATCTCTCAGTGCAAGTCTCGGGCTCTTTACACCTTCCAATGTCTGACAGAGAACCAGAACAAGATTTATTTCTAAGGCAAGCCGTGAGTTGTTTTTATCCATCGAGTCAAACCAGGGATTTGCGTCAACTCTTATGGACTGTCCAACATTAACGCTTTGATTTTGAGCACCTTGAATTCCATTCTTGGACACGTGTCTGCTGGTGTGGTGAGAGAACGGCGTTGTTCGTGAGAGAATAGTATTTTCACAAATTAGAGGATCGTACGGGCGCCTGAGAAGTCGCGGATTGCCAAGTAATCCGTGACTGGACGCGTATCCCGAGTGATCAAAATACGCATGAGCCGGTCCGGAGACATTGAAAACACGTCTCAGATCCTTGGGATGAATTTTCCTCGGATATTCCGGGGTCGAACGTTCCCACTCACGTTTCGCAGAGTCCATACCATCCTTGGAGGGTGTCCTTTGAATGGTTGTTCCACTTACTGGTGAAGAATTAATAGCAAGATGTACATTGAGAGCTTGAGTAAACAGCTGAGTTGAACTTATTATTGTACCGTAAGTCAAACTTGGCCCAGAATTAATAGACATCTGAGGTGGGCCAAAGTTTATTTCAGCAAGTGGTGTGTGCCAAAAGTTTTGGGTGTAAATAGTGTCTACCAAAGCGTTAAGTCGTGGAGAAAATCGCACGAAACATTGTGCGCACCACCAATTAATGACAATCAATTTATTAACGACTAATTTAAGTTCATTACTCGGTAATTTTTCATCACACCAATGAAGATCTTCAGCACTTTCTACACTCACACCGTCAATTATAAATTTAAGTATCCTCGGACGTAATAATAAATTAACTGTACTGTCATAAATTAAATACATACAATTCATAAGACCTTCACGTACACTTGGTTGTATCATTTCCCAAACAGAAGTTCGCATTGTCAGGGCAGATATCAGAGCAACCAGCGATTGGACAAGATCAATGGCCCGTGGGTCCGCGGTGTGTCTCAGTAGAGTTGCTACTTCAGTCAGTTGATTTTCATGTGAGCCCAAAAATATCACCACTGACGTTACGTAGGTCGACTGACAAGACGATTGACCACCAAAGCCAATACTGCTCATTATCAGTCCCGTGATAAACTCCAGGCCTAGAGTGTAAATCATCCACCAATCCTGGCACCTCCACTGGCCTTGACACGTGCGGTCGTCGTAAAGACACTCAAGCATGCTGTTTCTGAGACTCTCCGGAGGAACTAGAGCCAGCCAGAGCTTCGCGATTGCCTCTTGCTCATCGATAGGCCGCGGTGGAGGGTTGTAGGTCGTTGATCTTGCAAGCATCCCCAATAATTCAAGCCCTGCGCGACTGAAACCGACGTAACGGTGACTTTGAAGACAAGTACTCAGACAGTTCATGAGATCTGGAGCCAGTTGACGAAGATGAAGACAAACTGATCTGTTCCCGTACTTCAATGGGTCTTGCTGATTAATGCACTGCAATAACTGGGTGACCATGCTGATTGTTAAGGTCGCAGGTGTTGAGGTATGAGTCGACTTGGTTGAATCTGACGATATTTTTCCGTCAATTATGTCGTTTTCTTCTTCAACTACGTGCTTGGTATTGCCGCTGGCTGCTTGAACTTCTTGGGTTTTTTTGACAGCGTCGCTGAGCTTACGCAGTTCGATATTAGACAGCAAACATGACTGAGTTAATAGGTATTCCAAGCTAGCTTTGTCTTCAGCCATAGCACCTTTCACCAGCTGGATGCATCCGAGCAATAAAGACACCAATATTCTTCTCAAACCTGCACCGTAATTGTCGTAAGAGTGGAAAATATCTTCCATTAATTGTACGATTCGCGAAATAAAAGCTTGTTGTTCGTCGACGCACTTCAGCTTCCAGGTGAAGACACATCGAAGCGCCAGAGAAGCAAGCAGCATTGTTATTCTGGCATCACCGATTGTTTTAGTCCGTTTTATTCTAAGTGACAGAGAGTCCAGGGTGTATCGCATCATAAACTGAACTCTAGAGGCTTCCATCTGAGTCATCAGTTCACTGGATACTTTGTTGTCGGTTAAAGTAACTATAAAATGATACCAAGCTTCGATATTCGCTTCATACAATGGAGACTCGTTGGTACTGCCGTTGTCTTCATCAATCTTGGAGTCAGTCTCCATTGCACTGGCAGGGTTTGCTAAAATATACTCGATGAATCGCTCCCAGTGGTTGTCTTTGTACAAAAATATCTCCAAATTTTTGGTAAAGTCGTTCTCAGTCAACAACGGAGGCCCTGATTCAAACAATTCAAGCGTTGCAATGTCGATGAGATAAGCGTAGCCTCGAGACCCAGAAACCAGCGGCCTGAACAGCGGAGCAAACATTTGGTTCCAAAACTTCTCACGTTTTCTGAAATAATTAACAAGAATTGTGTTACGGTTATACCAAATTGCGCGGATTAAATTCATTGTATTATCATAGAGTTTGTCATAAACAATTTCTTTTTCTTTAGAAATTCTTTCCAAGTAGAGTTCAATGAAGTGGCTGCAGCCTTCGGTTAAAAATTGGTCAGCAGATTTAGGAAACATTCGTTTCTGTTCCGCTTGATGCATAATATTGAACAGAGCTTCTGTCAATCCTGGTTGTCGCTCCAAACACACTGCTACTAGTTCCAATATTGCGACCTTTACTTTTGCTGAGCAAGTCGGAGACATCAAACGCGAGGCAAAAGTCACCCGAATCGACGTTCCGTCCATGCCCATGCAGACCAAAAGCGACATGGAAAATCCTTGAGCAAACTTTTTCAACAAACTGACCGCCATTGCTTGCAAAGACGGACTGAACTCGACGTACAAGTAATTAACTATCGTCGGTACAATTAGCAATCCAGTGGGAAGCGATGGCGAAGTGTACAGAGCTACTTCCAGAGGCGATCGTTCATCATCGCTGAGACCTAGACTCTGTCTGAACATCAAAAGCCGGTTTACCAGCGAAAGAGCTAGCCTTACACTCTCGATAACTTTGAACCCTTTTCCGCTGATCCAGTCGGACTCGTTCATCATTTGGTTCCTCAGGTTTCTTTCTCCAGTTCTCACGAGCTTCAGCAATGCATGACGAGGCTCCAAGTAAAGAAGGCTGTAAGCAACGACCAGCTGAAGCTTTTTTCTCGGATCGTTTGCCGGCAGATTTACATCTAGCGCGTGGTGAATGCAGGACATTGATTTGAGCCACAGTTCAATTCGCTCTGTCTCGGAGGTGAAGTACCAAGAGTCTAATTTCGGCAAGACTCCTTGGAGTAAAAATACCATTCCGGGGATTTCCATGTTGTACATCGCCTCCTCGCTGTGTTTTGACACTAAATAATTGTACAAAGTGTCCAAGTAGGCGTTGAGAATCGGGTAACGATGCTCGATAGTTTCAATACCGGACAACCAAGACGCGACGAGACCTCCATCGAAGGAAAATGCCCGAGCAAGTTCTTTGATATCTTGATACCAGTCGTTGAATTTCGGGTAAATTCCAACGCGCATTCGTGTGAAAATTTCGTCAGGGTATTTTAGAGCTAGTTTTGACGTAACTCGACAACACGCTGCGACAAGTAGATACAAACTTCTAGGTAGAATTGAATGACAAAATCTATTAATTACTTCCAGGCTTAATTCAGTCGGGATTACCATTCCTAGAGGTAAGTCTACATCAGATGCCAGCAGAGCTTCCAGTAAAGTAAATCCCAAGGTTACGTGCTCCGGCAAACTTGTCTGCTGATTTACAACATTCATTATTCCGCTCCCGGCATAATAAAACAGTTGTTCAATTTTATAATGAAACGCGTCGCCGTACCTTGACTTGATCCGCCATAAAACTATTTCCTTGTCGCTGTCTAGAACAATTCGCTCGCAGTTATCAGGAATGGTGAATTCGTTGCGATGGAGAGTACACTCTTTCTCGTAGGGTCGGTATGGCTGTCTGGGGCCAGCATTAGGATTAAAGTTACGATGAACCGGCTCTTCTAGAGTCACAGAGTCCAGTTCCTCCAATCTAGCAGCTATTTTTTTAGCACTGGACAATGAGGCGTTAGCCAGTCCAGTAGCAATTCGCGTCAGTGGTTCAAATCGGTACGGAAACAGCGACACTGCTCGATGAAAAAGCGGCCATAGACCGCCTTCTTCATTTCTATCGTTCCAAAATTCCGTAGCTGTTTCAGGGTAGCGTAATATCGCTGCGACAACGTCGAAAATTCCTTCAAAATTGCTGAGTCTGTCCTCGTCGACAAACGAGCACAATAATGATAAAAGATTGTAGATACTTGTGCGTACTACCTGCGCATACCGCGTCGATTCGCCGATAACTTCGCTGTCTAGGACACTTTGAAGCGTTCGGAAGACATCTAGCTGCACAGCTCGAACTCCACAAGGTCTAAAACGATTTAATAAATCAGAATTTTCAGGCTCTACTGCAAAATTTACCAGCATCCAAACTAGCAACAGCGGACCATCCTCTGGTGAACTGTCTCGACGACATTTCGGCTCTACTAATTCTTGGATATTGTCTCTGAGCCTTTCAACCCAATTATACACCTCGTCACTATTCGCGCTGTTTTCGTATCGCTTGGTTACATCCAAAGCTACAACAAATAAAGCGATTTGACAGTGGCGAATTTCTTCGAGCTGTCTTATTATTTTTTCCTTGTCCTCGTGGCTCTTTGTGCCTGCCAGACGTCGTGGCTCGCCGCAAACGCTTTCGTATATGTTCTGAAAATCACTAGGCTGCACAGTGTCTAATAACATAGTAACTATGTGGAGCAACTCACGCATCTCCACCAGGGTGCTGTTGTATAACTTGTGAAGATGATCATCTGTGAGAAGATGAGATCTGTTGGCGATACTAGCTGACTTTAGGCGGTCTATTTGCTTCAGTGATGACTCCAGCACTGATTCCAATGATGCTTTTTTAAAAAACTCGGAAAATTCTGCTTGATAAGGATGTCTCTTGTTGTCTCTGTACTCGATTATAAGTTTTAGACATTTTATCAATGTAATTCGCTCGGAGTAATAAAATGTCCAGATATCTTCGATCAAAACTTTCATGGAGGTTATATCCGCAAGGAGGGATGCGAATGTCTCGCCACTGTTTCTGTACTCGTAGATCATGTAGTTAAGAGTCAAGTCCCAGGCAATTGTTGCATCTAGATTCTGTTATAAAAATAATTAATTATATTTTTAGAATTACTTTTTGAATTTATTTAAATTAATTTAACAGATATTTGATTATTTTAATAATATTTTTGACAAATAAAAATATGAAAAAAAAAAATTGACAAGTACACAGTAAAAAATTTTGTGTTAAATATTTAACACTTTTATTTGTAAATTTAACATTGATTGTGTTAAATTAACACAAAAAAGTGTTAAATATTTAACATAAAATTTTTTTGACGCATTGACGCAAAATTTTTTACTGTGTAGAAATTTAAAAATATTAAATATGCAATTTTTTAAAAATAAATTTGTTTGTTAACAATACTAAAGTTAACCGACGTTTTTAATTTTTTTTTATTTATTCAATTATAACAAAAAAACATTTTTAGAAAAATTGCATGTGTAATTTTTTTAATTTTCTACATGTGAAATTTTTTCAATTAATTTTTTTTTAATAATTTTTTCAATAAAAAAAATTATAAAAATTTTTAGATGCCGGCTAATTTTATTTTCATTGTTCGTTAAATAAAATTAAAAAATTGTCAAGTGACTGCTAACTTTAATGTCATTTTGAATTTTCTTTTGTGTTTTGATTAAAATTTCAGGGTTTACTTACCAGAAAAGATGCAAGCTTGGACACAAGATCAAGCATCCGGGGTCCGGGATTAGACTTCTGAACTTTCTCCAAGGAGGACTCGGTAAAGGGTTTAAAAAATATAAGACCTTCTTTTAATAATTCAGTGGCATTTTTAATTTCTTCGACGACAAGTGCTTTTTCGCAACGACTTGTCGTGCTAGAAATAACTGACCACAAACCCTTGCAATAGCTGTAAAATATAATTGTAACTTAATTGTTAAAATAAAAATTTTTTATTTTTAATTATTCACAATACTTACGGTACATTTCCCAAAGGTTCCATTTTATAAAAATAATTATTTCAACATAAACACATTTGAATGAAAAAAATAATACTTGTTTTTCAACGGTTACACTTTTGAGGTTGTGTATAAAATTAAGCGGGACGTTCTAACCTGACTATTTCAAAATTGCAGTGTTTTGACCATCAGTAGGTAGGTAATAATAATTAGTGACATAAAAAAATAAAGAGGCGCCACTGTAAATATTTTTTTTTTACATTGTCTCTCGTGTTTTTTATTTTTAATGGCTTCTCTTTTGTCAGACACGCTCGTATTTTTGTCATTAATATTTAGTAAAACTAATACGACGAATTCAAAATATTTATGAAGAAACTAATGTCTTTTGACTAAGAAAAAAATCTATTCAAATGTAAAAAAAAAAATTGTCAGTGAAGACTAATTAAATAAATCAAAATAATAAATTGCGCAGATAAAGCTTGAAATTTTAGTGCAAATATCCGCCATAGTTTTCTGACAGAATATTTTCGAGAAATTACGAGCAAACCAATGTGAACATCCGGTATGTAATTTTTTCAGAGCACCATCATGATCACAACGACCTTTTGATCATCAGTTTTACGTAAAATATTCAGCATAAATTTTTGTGATTTAGTTTTTATTGGATTTAAAAAACTCTTTAAAGACTTTGTCATTATATTCACGTGGAAAAATAATAAATAAATTATTTTAACTTGTGAAGTATTTCACAGGACATTATTACAGTGTCGATAATAAATCTGGACATTTATCTTCTGGGATTGCTGTATATATATTTATAAAAGTTATTTGGGAGTGGCAGTATTTAATATTAAAAAAAAAAAAAAAAAAAACTTACGGACAATAATTTATTCCAGTGTAAATATTTATAACCAAGACTAATATAATCTTCGTCGAAATTACATAAATAGAATTGTTGGTAATAGTAATATATTTATCAAGAGGCCTTCCATATTAAAACGAAGCGACAACCTGCTGCTGACAGATAACTGTGATGCAGATTCATTCACTGGCAGACAGAGTCTAGAGTAACTAACTCGAGACGGAGAGGATGCCGGTTAAAGTTGATGTTGTTCCACCGCCGCCTGCTAATTCAAAACAACCAGGAGTCACCAAGTCTCTCCTGTACAATGGATCTCGGTTCCAAGGCTCCCAGAAGTCTAAAGGCAACAGCTACGACGTCGAAGTAGTTTTGCAGGTTAGTGTTATATAAATAAACATATATGTTGATGTTTATAAATAAGTACTTTGTCTTATTGTTATTTATTTTTTTTTTAGCACGTAGATGAAGAAAATAGCTACTTATGCGGATACCTGAAAATAAAAGGTCTAACGGAAGAGTTTCCCACCCTGACGACATTCTTTGACGGAGAAATTATTTCGAAAAAATACCCATTTCTTACCAGGAAGTGGGACGCCGATGAAGACGTTGATAAAAAACATTGGGTACTTATTTTAAATATTTTTATTCAAAATTATTATCTATATTATTGAGAGAATAAAAAAAATTTTGTGGCTAGTGTATTTATATGATAAAATGAGTTTTTATGGTTAAATTTGGTATCGTTAGAAAAGTCTTGACCTGAAGTTGTGCTTTTTCAAGGTTTCATATCATTCTCACCAATAGTTAATTTATAATGACAATTATTTAGGCTGCATTTTAAAATGCTCTAACTCCAGATACATAAATTAGAAATGACCTTTTATCTCGTGATCTATTGACATTTTTAAAGATATAAGCTCAACTTAATGTAACACTCATCAAGACCTTTCATTTGAGTACCCATATCATTTTTTCATATATTTATATATATTATATATATGTATATATGAAAAATATATAAAAATGCATGTGGGTACTCAAATGAAAGCTCATGATGAGTGTAACATCGGGATGAGCTTATATTTTTAAAAATGTTAATAGTTAAGAAAGTACAGTGCAATTTAACAAAAGCCATTAAAATGATTTTATATATTAAATATATTTAATAAAGCAAAATTTTATTTATTTATAGTTCACAACCCACGGCAGTCACATAGTGACTGCAAGGTTGCTAATTATTAATAATTAATAATTTTTCAATTTTTTTCAGAGTAAATTTGAATCATTTTGTCAATACGCAAAATCTTTCAACTCAGACACTTTTGATTATGAAGCACTCAAAGGAACTGATTTTGTTTTTATGAGATGGAAGGAACACTTTTTAGTTCCGGATCATACAATAAAAGATATAAACGGTGCATCGTTCGCTGGATTTTATTATATTTGTTTTGAAAAGTCTGCTGCCTCTATTGAGGGTTATTATTATCATCGAAGTTCTGAATGGTATGTCTTAGATAATTTTTAATTATTTTGTAAAAGAGATTGAATTTACAAGAAAAAAAGAACGGTTCTCATAAATAATTTTTTTCAGGTACCAGTCTCTAAATTTGAGACACGTTCCAGAACATAGTATACAAATCTACGAATTCAGGTGAAATAGATGCATGTGACACTGCAACGACAACAAAAATTTGAGTTTTCTGTCTTCTTTTTTTCAAGCAAACAGATCTCATTATTTTTTTCATAATATTTATATGAAGATTCAAAAGCAAAATTATTAAGTATCACTCTATTAAAAATTAAAGATTTGAAAATTAAATTATTTTTTGTAAACGACTTATTATTTATAATTAATTTTTAGATTGGATAAAGCTAATAATCGTGATATTGATGAATGAGGAACTTAGTGCCTCGACGCGTACGACGCTACTGTAATTAATAATTATATACACAATTATTCATTGTAAGACAATTTATTATTTAAATAAATTGATTAATCTTTATAAATATATTTATTAATTTTTAATTATTTTTTTGAATTTAGTAATTTTCAGTTTATTTTTTAATCGTGCGGATCTGTTTGCTTATTTATTTTTTTGTGTATTTACATACATAGTAAACAATTATTTTATATAGATAAAAACAGCGCAAGAGTACCTTTATCACTGAAACCTGGTATTTTGTTATCAACCTAACATTTAAACAACAAACTTCTACAATACTCTAATTAATTATTAAATAATTTTAATATTATATTTTTGAGTATATTTTTTTTTTTACGATGTTTAAAATTTATAAATTAGTAGGCCAAATTGAAAAAATATTTATATAAATGTATGAATGTACTTGCTCAGAGAATTATTTCATGTTAAATTTTAAATTTGATTTACGCTATTAAACTATTGTGTATTAAATTTTTATATATATACATAAATTATTAAGAACTCAAATTAAATAACATTATTATTACTATTATTATTATATGTGTAATGCGCATAATTTTTTTGCAATAATTAACACCACGTAGATGAAAAACTACTGCGAAATACAGCAATTATTGTGATATTCAGATAGCCCTAATTAAAAGTACTTAACAAAAAAATTAAAAAACGATAACATAACACTGGTAGCAAGTTGCTTATCATACAATAGATTTAAATATTATGTGATAATATTTTTAATGTACATGACATTATTTCTAGTCTTTAATAATCGTTGTAGAAAAAAGCAATCGGTTATGACTGGTTATTTTCAATAAAACTTCTTCCTTACTAAAAATTAATTAAAAATTAAATTTAATAAAAAAATAATACTAAAAATATTAATTTGTGTATCTGATATCAGAGTTGCTGTACAATTACCTACAAAAACAAAATTTTAATTACGTTTAATATTTATAATATAATTATAATTATTTATAAAAAAAGTAATATATGTACATATCGCTATAGATATATTTCATATTTTATTGTAAATCAATATTAATTGTGCTACTATATATTATTAATTTAACAAAAAAGATATTTATAAAATATTTCAAAATATATATCTGTTTGTTTATTATTAAAATACGGATATAGGAGGACCTATCAAATTTTCGGGTCAGAATTTGAATAAATAAAAAATTTAATTTTTTTTTATTTCTTCAGCTTCAGCATTCCTTATTACTCTTCGGTGAAATCGATTTTCCGTCAATGTGACCAAGAGATAATGACTGCTTTCTATCGTGAGTTCTTTTCCAAATTCTCGACGATTTAACGAGCCTTTTACTAGCCGGTCTCGCGCTCGTTTTTCTGACCTTTGGCTTCGTTACGTCTTTTAACATCTTCTCATTGTCAATAACTGTTCCCTGGAATTTACTTTCACAATTAGTAACTTACGTATTATTCCTAAAATATCATTAATTTTTTTTATCATACAGAAAGTAGAAAACATCTTTTGATTTATTTAAACATTGAAAAAAAAAAAAAAAAAAAAAAAATTTCAGATGTCTGCTACTTTTTGTATCCCTTTTTTTATCTGAAGAGAAATCACCAAAATATTGGAACAAATCTGACACAAACACGAGACATTTTCCGTGGGAGGCATCGTGATACTATTAGGTCCATTGAGAACCGCTTCAAAGCCGAGAAATTTAGTATCCAGGTCTATTTTTGCTTTTATCAATTCAGCGAAGCACTGCTGGACATCCCGGCTTGAATTTAATGCCGCTAGTCTCTTGCTTCTTCGTCTCTCAGATTGGTGTCCAGTTTTGTCTTCCAGAAGCGAAAGATCTAGCGGTGCAACAACTGGGTTTGATTTTTCGCTTTTAGCTGAAGGTACTTCGTTGATTTGCGCTTCCTTTGCTCCAGTTGAAGGGATTGAACGTTCTCCTCGCAGTAAAGCTGAAAAAATTTTATTAATTATCTATATTATTAAAAGATGACCTTGTATCTTGTGAACTATTGACATTTTTAAAGATATAAGCTCATCCCGATGTTAAACTCTTCAAGATCTTTAATTTAAGTACCCACATCAATTTTTCATATATTTATATATATTATATATATGTATATATGAAAAATATATAAAAATGCATGTGGGTACTCAAATGAAAGCTCTTGATAAGTATAATATCGGGATGAGCTTATATCTTTAAAAATGTCAATATTTAAGAAAGTACAATGCAATTTAACATAATTAAAAAACGACCTTGTATCTTATGAAATATTGACATTTTTAAAGATATGAGTTCATCCTGATGTCACACTTTTCAACACCTCTCATTTAAGTACCCACATGATTTTTTCATATATTTATATATATGTATATATGAAAAATATATAAAAATGCATGTGGGTACTCAAATGAAAACTCTTGATGAGTGTAATATCGGGATGAGCTTATATCTTTAAAAATATCAATATTTAAGAAAGTACAGTGCAATTTAACAAAAGTCATTATTTAATAAAGCCAAATTTTATTTAGCTAGTATCTTAATAAATTAAAAAAAAAAAATAATAAAACTTACTTATAAAAGTATTAAAATTTTCTATAAATGATCGAGCGTGTACTAATAATTTTTGAAAAGTTTCATCAGCAACTTTATCAGTAAAGTAAGTACGAGCGAGCAAAGACTGGTCCCAAGCAACGTCAACAGCCGATTTATCGTTTAAAAGTTTCCATTGCTGCTTTGAAATTTTCGACTGCCATTCCATGGCACAATCCTCCAGACGTCGGTTTATCGAGTCCATTAATTCCAGAGCTTCTTTCAATGATTGAGGCACTGAATCACCATCACCTGCTTCCTTATTTTGTTGACTGACGTTACTAAATTTTTGGACGTTTGACATTTTAAAATTTCTTCTTTGCCTGATATAATATACAATACAATATAAAATCTTTATAAATAAAATGACAACAGAAAAAATATACAAGATAAAAAACAAAATATAATCGACTATAAAACAAATTCATATAAAATTTGAATATGGTATTATTTATTCAATAAGAAGTAGCAATAATATATAATTATTAAAGATAAATAAATATTACATGTGTAATTCAATATCATACAAATTTTAAATCATTGGTCTAAGTAACATAGTAACACTTGTATTTTTTTTTTTTTTTTTTTTTCATTTTTATTTTCATTTTATTTTATGACAATGAATATGATTAAAATACGTCAGTCGACCCGACCATAGCTCCCTTGTATTTTTAAAAAATGTATTTATAATATGTATAATAGATACTAGACAAATAAATTAAATGTGCGGAGAAAAGACTGGTTTAAATGATAGATGAAAAATTTCGTAACATACTTTATACGCAGTGTACAAAAATATGTTCGGTAAACACCGGATTTTTTTTTTTATTATTAATTTCATTCTATCTTGTATACGCTTACGCGGGTAGAGCTAATCGTTTTTTTTTATTTTATTTTATTTAGTTATTTTAATATACGGAATGTCAAAACGTTAACAGCTTTGATAATATTTACACACCCAAAAGAAACTACAAATAATATATGTATATTGCTAGTTATCAGTCCTCACACACAAATCTCTACCGTACTTTCTTCATCAAGTAAATTTATCTCTACATTTTCATTAATTATTTATTTTATTTCAATAATAAATATTTCAAAAATAAATTTCGACAATTTTTATCGTGATATTTTAAATTGTCGTATCGGAGCAAAAAATATTTTGACCGTAAGATCAACATTTCTTTCTCTCTCTCTCTCTCTCTCTATCTTATTTTTCTTTTTATCTGTAAAGACGGAATAGAGTTTTCCATGGCACAATCGTACTCTGAGATTGATTTGTGTCCATTGAAGAGGATAAAAGTCATTATTTTTTCTGTAGGCTATTTTAGGATATAGAAAATGATAAGTGATCATTATCATTATCACATTACATTTTTTATAATGATAATTAAAATATTTATCAAATTACTAATTTTAATTTGTTTTTTTAAATGCAATTATTGATTATAATTACCAAACATATATCTACACAATAAATATAATCATAATTAAAAAAAAATTTTTTTTTGACCAGTGAAATAAATTGTTATGTAAAATTATGTACAATGGACTGATAAATTTAGTTTGCAGAAAATATATTAATACAAAGGACGGTGTCTAAGTTCTAGCCGCTTTATTCAGTTATTTTATTTAATTACTCAAAAATGATGTATTTATGAATATTATTACCGTATAAAAAATTAAGTTTTTATCGAATATATGATTTAGAAATTTGACAAAGTCATTCATTGTAAAAAATAATTTTCTGTTATCATTTTCCTCCTTTCTTAACGTGTACACTTTAAAAAGTTGATTAGTTAAATTACGATAATTTATAAATTACTATACATACTTCATACTTTGGATAATTATAATAAAATAATAAAATTAATAATTTCGACTTTTAATATTCAGATTATTTTTCAGACTAGTCAATAGAGAATTGCATTAAATACAAGTATAGTATTTCGCGTTAGTACGCAGTGCCTTGCTCTCTAATAATTTTTGTTAATTAACAAATTCAAATCTTTAACATTTAAAATATATATGCAATAATTATATTAGTAATATATAAATATTTACATGTAATAATATTATTAATAATGAAAATTTACTATTCGTTTATAAATAAATCGTACTATCTCCACGGTTGTACATCGATTAGTTGATAAAAACGGACGAATCTTAATATTTAATTACATCACACAATATTTTTTTTTTTTTTTAATATTTTTTTGTTATTAACAAAGATGCAAAAGCATCTGAATGTTATAGTTTTATTTTTAACTGTAGTATGACGCAATCGATTAATAACTGCCGAGAAGAACAAAGTTAAGAATATAAGTACCTGTAATTTAATTATGTTTTTATTTATTACCATTTTTTATTTATTGCCTGGATTTATTTTTTATTCTTAATATTATTGTTATTATCATCGTATATTTTTTTTATTATTATTGTGAGCAATTAACGCTGCATTCCACACAAAATCCGATAAATATTTCTTGATTCTTGAATTAATATTATGTTTATAATAGATAAAACTGTTTAATTTATAATTAAAACATTTAAATAACATACTTTGAATAATTTAGCTTATCAATTCAAGATCAAATATCGGGTATGTAATTCCTAACACAATCCAATACATTTAAAAATGTTTACGCGTCACATTTTTTTTTCTTCAATTTCTTTTTAGATTATTATTATCATTACGATTATTTTTAGCCGCGTAATGTTAAGTTTTAACGGGAAAACGCTGGTAAAGTATTTGTGTAATTTAAAAACCGAACGCCGGCTAAATTTTACCCTCAGGATATTGCGCAAGAATTACGACCAGCGCAACTAGAACGCGAGTCAGTAATGCTGCCAGGTGAATTGCCCGGTGTTGTCAGTCCATTGTGACCCGCTCCGACGAACCGCAACTTTCGATGATGAGATCCAAGGCTCTTGCTTGAATTTTGCGATCTATTACAACGTAATTGCGATGTCGTCGTCATTGCATACGACTTTAAGTGTGACTTAATGGACTTGGGTAAAGGCAATTGGTCTATCTCATAAACCGTTGTTCTGGCAACAATCGTACGGCATGCTATCTCTTGTAATGTGAGAACTGAAATCCAACAAACAAACAAATAAAAAAAAATATTAAAATATACTAACAACCTTGCAGTCACTATGCGACTGCCGTGACTTGTGAACTATAAATAAATAAAATTTTGCTTGATTAAATAATATCTTACATTCAATTACGTTGTACTTGTTTAATTATTGACGTTTTTAAAGATATAAGCTCATCCCGATGTTATACTCATCAAGAGCTATCATTTGAGTACCCACATGCATTTTTATATATTTTTCATAAATACATATATATGATATGTATAAATATATGAAAAATTGATGTGGGTACTCAAATGAAAGGTCTTAATGAGTGTAACATCAGGATGAGCTTATATCTTTAAAAATGTCAATAGTTCACAAGTAACAAGGTCATCTCTTAAGTGTATATCTAGAGATAGAGTATTTTCGAATGCAGCCTAAATCTCTATTATCATAAATTGACTATCAGTGAGAATAATATGAAACCTTGAAAAGGCACACATTTTGTGGTATGACTATTCTGGACCCAAAATTTTTCTCCTTCTCTTAATCATATAGATTAATTAATAATTTTTATTTTAATACCTTTGTTCGATCTCCAAAGTCTTTCCATGCCATTGCGGTGTAATGCCATTCGAGATAACTCCGAAAAACTTTCCCTTATGTTAAAATCGCACAAAGGCGATACTTCAAAAAATGCCATATGATTTTTAGCCGCGTATATTTCTGCATCTCGCTCTCCTACTTGTCTTTTGAATGCCAGGTGAAGTCGATTGCCGACCAATACTTTTGGTACACCTGGAGCATGCTGCGCATTAAATAAAAAATATATATTTATAAATAAGCTTGAGAAAGTCATGTTAAAAATCTAAAATTATAATTACTTTTTTTTTAAGGGTAAGCAATAATTTACACTAGCTAAAAATAAATTAAAAAAAAATACCTCTTCGACTTCTTTTAACCATCGATCGATCCCATCAAATGACCATTTATTAGTAATATCATAGACTAAAAGTATTCCTTGGGCACCTCGGGAGTAAGATCTAATTATCGTACAAAATCTCCCTTGCCCCGAGGTATCCCATAATTGTAACTTGACTCTCTTCCCATCGAGAAGAATAGTGGTAGTTTTGTACGCTGAAACATTAAAAAAAAAAAAAAAACATTACATACTTTTATTTTTTATAATATATAATAAAATAATGATAATAAGTGAAGCAAGGTCAGCGGATAGGTGCGACACAGGTGGATTTTTCTAGTGGTACGTGTAAACAATGACACCGAGCTGTGGGAATTTTATGCGTAAGTGTTCTTATGAATATGACCAAAGGAAATACAAGTGAATAAAAGTAAAGTAAGGGAAAAGGAGCTGAGCGAGTCACCTCAAGGTAAAAGGCAAAGGTAGAGTGATAATAATATATGTATAATATAATATATATAATAGTAATAATAATAATAACACTGAAGTTGACAGATATTAAAATTGTTTTTGAAATTTTATAGCAATTAAATTATTAAAAAAAAATTTAATTAAAAAGTTTCGCATGTGAAAATTAATATAAGTTTCAAGTGAAAATTTTTAGAAGCATTTTTTTATTGTAATTAGTTTGTTAAAAAAATTTATAAAAATAATTGACATTTAGAAATTTTAAAAAACTACAAATGCAATTTTTTAAAAATAATTTTTTGGAAGAAATTTATTTGTTAAAAAAAATAAAAAAATTGTCAAGTGACAGCTAACTTCAATTCCATTAATAATAATAAATAATAATAATAATAATAATAATAATAAAAAGAGCAACAATGAAATAAATACATGTGTATGTGTATATACCACCGCAGAAAGGAGACTCGGAAGCTCCGTCCTCGAGGCCGCTGAGAATTTCTTGTTTCCCAACGTCACTGTCTCCAACCAGAAGGAACTTTAAAAGATAGTCGTATTGTTTCTCTTGACGAGGCTTCGTTGGGGCAGCCTCACCCGCAGCCATAATAATCCAATATCACAAACCCTACGCATACTGCAAGCCACCCTCTGAGCGAAAGTCGCCCCCAGAGACTTTTTATTTTTTTTTTGTTATTTACCAGATACTCTTGATTTTTTAATGACCTCGATAAGTGGTTGACGACACACGATACACCAGGACATATCCTTTGTCTAAGCGCACCAAGTAAGAGCACTCTTTAATTACAAACTACGTACTGAATTGCTGATCGCTGGATACTCAATACTCAAAAATGTGGGCTCAAGATGTGTACTCCCTACTTATACTTTCTCAACATCTGCTTCACTGGATTTTTTTGTCCACAACATCACATCACATCAAAATAACCCATTCCTCGCCATTCCATTTCAGTTGTTACACGATTGGTTGTTACGATTATTCTGTTCTCTATCTATATGTCTGTCGTTTTTTATCAGACTAAAGACTGTCCAGAGACCTGTACTGAGACTGCTGACTACTTCCAGGCGAATAAAGAAGTCATACTAATAATAAATACGACAAGGACAGACTAGATTGTTATACAGGGTTTATTTTTAACTTCTGTTGGCGCGCAATATCTTCGGTGGGTAATTTTTAGTTGTTTGCTTCGCCTGTAGGGGGCAGCCAAACTTGTTGATGTTTATTTTTATTTTACATCGCAAAACTTGCAGCAGAATACAGGATTGTTGTGAAAATTTTTTTATTTAACAATTGATATTGTGTTTTATTATAATTTATATTTTTTGATTATTTATTAAGTTATTATTGAACTTTACAACAATTTTTATTTATTTTTAAACGTTTATTTGTGGAAGTTTTACAAATTTTATTGTAAGTATAACCTATATATTTTTTTATGATTAAAAAAATAAAAGACATGAATTGTAATTATTAGAATCAGCTGATATTTGGAAATTTTCAAATTTTATTTGATGACATTAAAAATAGCAGTCACTTCACCATTTTTTAATTTTTTTTGACAAACAAATTGGTTCCGAGAAAATGACACTGAAGTTGACAGATATAAAAATTTTTTTAAATGTTTATAGCAATTAAATTATTATAAAAAAAATTCAATTAAAAAGTTTCACATGTAAAATTTAATGATATTGAAGTTAGCGGTCAGCTGTCAATTTAAAATTTCTTGTAATTAATTTGTTAAAAAAATTTTTAAAATTGACAGCATTTTCACTTGTAATTTTTATTAATTTTCACATGTGAAACTTTTTAATTAATTTTTTTTTTTTTAATAATTTAATTGCTATAAAATTCTAAAAAAATTTTCAATATCTGTCAACTTCAGTGTTATAAAATTTAATTAAAATTACAAGTGAAAATTTTTAGAAGCATTTTTTTATTGTAATTGATTTATTAAAAAAAATTTTTAAATTAACAGCTGACTGCTAATTTCAGTATCATCCAAAAAATTGGATTTAAAATTTTTTTTAGTTTCTACACGTCAATTTTTTTTTGCCATAATTTACTTATTACAAAAATTCTTATAATTATCAAATATCTGCTCAATTAATTTTTATTTTTATTTGACAAATCGATTAGTTACACAAAATTGTTTTTAAAAAATTACATTAATAATCTTAATCACAAAAATTATGTTAAGTATTTTTTTCCAGATCTATACAATTTATTTAATTAAAATTTAATTTATTTAAGAATAAAAAAAAAGTCAGCTGTTTTCTACTTTTATAGTCAATTATTTATGATGATGAGATCAACTAATTCCAGTAATTAAAATATTTTTCATTTAAATGTTTTAGAAAATGGTTTGTGAAAAGTGTGAGAAGAAACTCGGAAAAGTAGCAACACCAGACCCATGGAAATCTGGAGCACGAAACACAGTTGAAGGCGGAGGAAGAAAAATAGGAGAAAACAAAGCTTTGTCAGCTAAGTCACGATTCAATCCCTACACAGCTAAATTCGAAACCTGCAGGATATGTCGGCAAAAAGTTCATCAACTCGGGTCACACTACTGTCAGTCGTGCGCTTACAAAAAAGCCATTTGCGCCATGTGCGGTAAAAAATTAATGAGCACTAAAAGCTACATACAATCTTCTACATAAATCACTTACTTTATGTAATTGTAAAGATAAAATGACAATTTTAATGAATTAATTTAAAAAAAAAAAAAAAAAAAAAAAACAAGTCGATAGAATGACGTGAAAATGATAAATTTTATTTTGTTATATAAATGGTAATTGCAATTACTTACAATGTAAACTATTATGACAAAAAATGTACAATGTTACGTTACATTATTCAATAACAATTGATTAATATAATTTATAAGATAACTTAATAATTATTGTCAATATATTTTGATTTGTTTTTATTTAAAATTTGTTAAACATTTTTTAGAAAAAATATTCTCTACATTTAAATATTTTTGGGATACTATTAAATGTACCTATTGTCCCATTACATTTAAATAAATTTACTTATTTCTATTTTTATTATTATTAATATTATTTTCAACAGCTAAAGTATTACAACTATTATCAATATTATTATAATTATAATGAATTTATACAGTCTGAGTATTTTTATAAATATATACAATTGATCAACGGTTAGAATAGATTATTAAAAAATAATTATCAGCCCTTTAAAAAAAATATATATATATAATTCTGCGGCACCATAACTTAAATTATTCTACGAAAATAAAGAATTTACAAACGAAACAGACAATTGATTATCATTAATTTTAAACCATTGACATTAATTAAAATAAAATATAATTTAAAAGAAATTGAAAAATAAATTAATACTACGATTAATTAAAATCTTAATTACCCATAAAATTCATGCTTACAAAGCATCTATGTAATTGTTTCGCTTTTCCACTTAATCAACAAATGTTTACATGCATATGTAATTATAAATATAAATATTAATGAGCAGTGAATGCAATACTGACAATTTAGTGTTCTAAATAAAACTTTTACTTCATTAAATA
Organism: Cotesia vestalis; assembly: GCA_000956155.1. Taxonomy (NCBI): domain Eukaryota; kingdom Metazoa; phylum Arthropoda; class Insecta; order Hymenoptera; family Braconidae; genus Cotesia; species Cotesia vestalis. Next base: position 73,504 of record JZSA01000975.1, read on the forward strand.
GTCAATTAGAAAAATTATTGAAACCAATTGCCACGATAGATTTCTTTTTTTTTTTTATGGCACACAGCTTCTTCTTTCATAAATTAAACAGTATTTGCGTATCTATAAATAAACGCATCAGTAATAACATTTAAAAATAATCTAAATAATTATTCTTACTTTTGTTCTCTAAAACTAAAATGAAAACTACTTATGATTAACAGTAATTTGATACTGCATTAAACTACCATTATTTAAAAATATTAATATAAAATGCAATATATCAAGTGACTATTGCTATTATTACAAATCAACCAGTTGAATATTACTGGTGGAATATTTTTTCATCGCCTGATGCAACGACAATATTAGTAACCGATTGTGGTTGACTGGATCCATTACCCCAAGGATTTTGCTCCTTATTATCTCCTAAATAAATCCAATGATCTATTTTCTTGCTACCAGTAGAATTACTATCCAATTTATCCGTCGATTCGATAAGATTTTTATTAGGAGTTTTGTATTCAGATACATAAACAACCTGTTTATCATTAGACTTATCTTTGAGTGCTTTAGAAGCGTCGCTTCTTCTTGGAGGTACGGGTGGCTTTCTACCAGGCATTGACTTTCCATTTGACGTCACAGTGACTTCACCTTTAAGCGCAGGTTTACTGTCACGATTGCTCTCAAGATCTTCAGGCTCACGGATGATCTCCCTGCTCGGTGAAACTTTTATTTCAGTAATGTACGTCATTTTACGCGGTGAATCTTGATTGCCGAGTGGAACACTTGAAATCGTAGGCTTAGCATCAATTTGATTGAACTCACCGGATTCACCTACCAGACCACTGTCCTCACTGTTCTCGCCACTGGAAACACTAACGTTGCTGACATTGTGCCGATCATTACCCGGATACTGGGACTTGCTGTTGACAGTAACACTCGAGCCAATATCACACCCGTCGTCGACTTCTTCCTCATTTTCAACCGCATTCATTTTAACAGTCATTCTTTTTTCAATTTGATCCTCAATAGCTTTGTAATACTTTTCTTCATCGCCAATACGATTACTCAGACTGTCAGCGGTATCTGTGTCACCAGACACCAGACGACTGTGAAGAGAACAACTTTTGTCGTGTTGTTCATCTCCGTCGCAGTACGGACACCTTCTGTTGACTATTTTCTTCCTCATTGGCTCTTCATTCACCTCCTTTAAGCCAGCATACATTGACGAATCATTGACGTCCCCGTTAGTCTTCTTACCGAGATCATTTTTTGTTTCTTCCTTGGCAGGCCATTCACTAGCATGCAGATCAAAAAATCTCAACGCTTTGCCAAAAGACTCGCTTACTACCGGCGAATTAATTACCGTTTCTTCTTCATTGTCGTCAATCACAGGTACGTCCTCTTCTTGCTCGACCGTAAAAGGTTTCGCCTGCCTGAAATCCAGTTCTATTTCATCCAAGCTCGGATTCTTAATCGTCTCTCCATTATTAACAATTCTCGCCAAAGAATTGTCCTCGTCGGGATTAAACGACCTCTCAGCAGCAATAAAATCCCTCGTAAGACTTTTACTCAGCGGTAAATTATAAAGCTCAATACTGCAATCTTCATTCTTATCGAGGACTTGCGTCGGATTTGATGAAGTCATACCTTCTTTTAATTTTATCTCTACCGCAGATTTAGATCGTTCGAGTGTGCCGCTACTCTTCTTTCTTATCTTCGGCTTAATCTCAACATCATCAGAGTCCATTTTATTCCAGATAGCGTCTTCCAAAGTTCCCCACTCGCTTGATTTCTTCAATTTTCGCCTGTCGAATGTGTCAATTTCATCGAGCTTAGTGAGATCTTCGGTTACTTCTGTGATATCTTCAGGCGGCAGGGGTGTTTTGCGTTTCCTTAGTGACGTATCAGTCATATCAAGACTCTGAGCTCGCTCTAGAGTCGAAGAGCTCTTAGCCTCATACTTGGACAAATCTCCTAGGCTAGCAGCTTTCCTGTACCCGTCGTCAGTGTCATCGTCGTCGGCGATGTGAGGTATCGGCGTGTGATGAATCGTAATGTCAGCAGGATTAAGCTCTATTGTTGTAAAACTGTCCTGAGTTTCATTGTCAGTGTCTGATTCAGAACTGCGTCGTTCAGACGAACGTTCCTTCAATCTCGACTGTCTTGCTTGATTTTCACTAGTATCACGTACTTTAACGACATAATCATTCAAAGATTCAGTGTAATCTGTAATACTTTCAATTTTATCATCAATATCTTCCCTGTCGTGTTTCAACATTTCATATTTACCCGGACTTTCTTTCATCGGAGACCCGGGAGGCGCTGGAGCTTTTCTCTTGCTCTTCTGCGGGCTTTTATCTTCAAAATCACCCGGATACTCTGGCGAAGTTAACTTCGGAGATTTGAGAAGCTCAGCGCTGTTTTTCCGATTTCTTCTCGCTGCAATTGCCGCGTTATGCACTTCAGCAGGAACTTCCGATGGAATATCAACGAGCTCAGCGCTTAATTTATCACTCTGATTAATTAGCTTACTGTCAGTTGCATCGACACTTTCACCAACTTTTAATCCGGCATTATCACGCTGCTGAATACGCTCAACCGTAACTTTACCATCTTTAACGGGTTTAGTGTCAACGGGATTTAAATTTTTACTGTTTATTATATTTTTTTCAGTATCTGTTTTACGTGAGTTGTGCCGTTCGAGATTGGTATTATGTTCGTTCTGATTTTCAATTCTGTAAACGGTATTATCGAGTACAGGCAGTACTTTGATCCCGAACTTGAAATGATGATTATTACCCTTGGATTCCTCATGTCGGCGCTCAAGCGTATGACTGCCAGGAGTCGACTTGGAAGACTTTAAGGTTGAGTTCATCGTGGAATAATTCGAGCCAAGTGATTCGTTTGGATCGGCTATGAAAAGCCGCTTAGCTGAGTTTTTATCGACTTTTGAAAGTTCTGGAATTGATTGACTTCTGTAAAGTGGATGGCAAATTCGTGACGGAGTTGGCCCAACTGTTTTCTTCAACAAAGTTGTAGGTCGTGAACTGGTACCGCCACTTTCAACTTCCAGCTCTACATCGTACGGTGAAGCGTAGCTGAGAATAGTTAATGCGTCTTCGTAGACCATGCTTCTGAAGCTGATTTTAACGCTGGCTATCCGGTCACCTGTAATGGATAAAATAGTTAATCTATAAGTATATAAACTGGTAATTTAATTCTGAAGATAGAGAAGCTACCGTACGGCAAGGCTTTGCAATCTAAAACAGCGATTTACTCTACTTACTGCGCCCGATTTATCAAACGCAGTGTTTAAATGGTATTTAACACGCGTCTTATTATATCAGCGGACGATTTCACCGCATTACATGCAATGGAAGAAATACTCTTAACTCTTAACTCAGGCATATCCATGCACACATACACTTGCTTGCAGTACAGTACACACATTGAGAAAACCTCGCCTTGGAGTTAATCAATGACTAAGTCACGATATACTGACCTGGATGAATCCGACCGGATTCTGAGGCGGGACCGCGATGGAGCAGGTCTTTAACGAAGATACCTTCTCTCATGTTTCCACACACATTGAAACCCAGCCCTGTAAAATCTCGGCTTCTCAAACTTATCACGCTAATTCGTGTGGCGTTTGCCTGAAAATTAAATCATCAGATTAATTAATTAATTTGCTTGGTTACTAATTAAATAATTTGTTAATTTATCTATCGTTAAAGAAATCTGCACGCTGATCAGTCAAATCAATAGAGTTATCTTCTTTAAAATTTAGTGATAAAAAATATATAAAACTATCATAAAAAAAAATTAATTTTCATTATTATCTAATCTATTTTATTTGACATGGACAGCGATTGAATTTTTTTAATAAAATTTAGTAAATATAAAAGAAGAAATAAATCTTACGCCAAGACAAGAATCATCAAGAGTTTTTCTTTTGTCGAATTTATTTCCCGAGCCAAGACCGAGAGACGACCAAGGGGAAGACCATTTCATTGAATCCTTGGTCGGAGTTTCTGTTGAGATGATTGACAGCGGCCTATCAATTTGCCGATTTTGCGCGGGTGTCGCGTCTTTGAAACACGGATTATCAAATGCATAGGCATCCTCAACAATCTCCGGGTCTGTCACCAATACCAAGTGATTTCCTGAAAAGATAAAAAAAAACCGTAAATAAAATAAAATCCTTAACAATAAGTGGCTTTTAATGTAATGTAATGATTATCACATTAAATAATTGCAAATGATGATAAATGAGTCGCCGTCGTCGCCGTGGCTATATTAAATTATACAACCTCTGATTATACCAATTGACATCGTGACTCTCGTGTAATCATTTATTACAACGAGAATGCATCAGGTAATCTATTAACACAATGTTATCATCGTGATAAATTTACCATTTAAAATTATTCTCTTAGTATAACTTTAGCGTTACTTGTATACACAGAAAAAAAAAATTTACTTGAATTAAGTAAATAATTTTGAAGAATTTCATTTTCTTGATTTGAGTAGAAAAATTTTTAAACTAAGAAATTTTTCTTGGTTTAAATAAATTTTATTTAATTCAATAATGTTTCTCTCACAGTAAAAAATTTTTTTGTTAAATATTTAACATTTTTATGTGTAAATTTTACATTTATTGTGTTAAATTAGCACAAAAAAGTGTTAAATATTTAACATAAAAATTTTTTACTATGCTTGATTCAAGTTAATTTTTTTTTTTTTTGTACGCATTTAAAATTTCCTACTAAACGTAACATAAAGAAGAAATAATAATAATAAATTTAATTCCACATGACAAAGAGGCGGTGAGTCAATTTAGTGTCAAGGTTTTACTTTTTTTCTTCATTCAAGTTAATTTTTTTTTTCAGTGTACGCATTTAAAATTTCCTACTAAACGTAACATAAAGAAGAAATAATAATAATAAATTTAATTCCACATGACAAAGAGGCGGTGAGTCAATTTAGTGTCAAGGTTTTACTTCCACCCAAACCAATAGTTAGCCAATCGAAACCTAAATTTATACTTTTATTAAATCTCCGATATCATAATGCACGGACCGCCGACTGCAGTTTTATTTTGTCCGCCAATAATTACAGTCACTACCAATAGACAGAGCTCTATCCGATCGATTAATTGATCAGATTAGTTGGAAACATTTTTTACAATATCATAGCCAAATATAAAAAGTAGCAGAGGTAAACGGAAGCAACAATGCCTTATACTATTGATTGCCAGTACGTCATCTGAATCTGGCGGATCCCACAAGGCCATGTTTAGTAGCAACATCATAACAGGAAGGAAACGCATTCCTTTAGCACGCGTTCCCGCTACACCTGCTCACTGTACATTATATATTATATCCTTTACCATTATATTGCTTACTCGACATTATAATATTCACTCCCGCCAATCATACTCAAGACATCATACTCCACACTCCTACATTTTTTTACATCAATCAGACAAGTACAAGTATGTATGATTTCCGAGCAACAACTTAAATGTTGATTCATATCCGTAGTTAAAAAAAAATGTAATCATTCCAGATAATTTCTTCTTATTCAATGTTTATTTATAATTTTCACACTTTTCGTCGGAAGTTTTGAATGTACTGAAAATAAAAAAAAAAATATTAATATACTATTAGATAAAATGACTATTATATTATTAAAAAGTATTTAGTATTTAATAGTACAAGATTAGTGAAGAAAAAAATGTATAATTTATAATGTAAGATCTATTATCTACTCAGCATTGCGCAGAAGATATATACCACCATATATATCATATCCACATTATGTAATACATGTGAGAGACCAATCACGTAGGCCAAGTGTGCGCAATCGATGACTGTATGCTGATGATGTGATGTCGAAGCACAAAAACAGATTGATGAGCAGCAGTATTAAGATGAAGAAAGATAAAAGTATTTCATCCACGTTTACTCAAAGATGCAAATTATGTTATTGCTTCAATATTCTGTCAACGTTGCTGCATATTCAACAAGTACTAAACTTATATTCACTCGTTTGCAGATATAAAATATCTTAACACAGTAATGTTGTGTGCATTAAGTACTATTTTGTTAATCTTCAAGTATATATTAGTTTTCTTCATTCGTACGCTGAGAAACACTCTAGTACTGAGTACTGCACAGTAAAAAATTTTGCGTCAAAAAATTTTGTGTTAAATATTTAACACTTTTTTGTGTTAATTTAACACAATAAATGTTAAATTTACACATAAAAGTGTTAAATATTTAACTCAAAAATTTTTAACGCAATGACGCAAAATTTTTTACTGTGTGGTAGATTGAAAAAAAATTAACTTGAATCAAGACAAAAAAATCTTGAATAAAAAAAAATTTATTAATTTAAGAATTTTTTTACTCAAATAAAGAAGATGAATTTCTTCAAAATTATTAACTTGATTCAAGCAAATTTTTTTTTTCTGTGTACTGGTGCTAATACACAGTAAAAAAATTTGCGTCATTGCCTCAAAAAATTTTGTGTTAAATATTTAACATTTTTATGTGTAAATTTAACATTTATTGTGTTAAATTAACACGAAAAAGTACCAACACATTCAACACAGTGAAGACTATCAGCATAGCGTAAATTAGTAATTAGTTTATTATGGCATCGTAGAACAAGAAAAGACCAAAACTCATACTTGCAAGTATAATATTTTATAAATATATTTATTTATATTTTTATGGTCTCGCTGGATTCTTATCAGGATTTTTTCATTTGTCACAGCATAATTATTATTTCCATGCTTGACTGATCCACGAAGCATACAATATTAGACATTATGCATCATAGAGTGCACTTTGATCATAATGCTAATGTACAATGGAGTATAATACATCAGAGGACAAGTGGATATAATACATTGCACAGCAACGATGCGATGAAATGTCTGTTAGTTGTCTTGCTCTTACTCTGTTTTCTTCTTTTTGAAGACAATTATGGCGTTACATACTCCAAATAAAAATTGCGGTTAATTTAAAGTAACATCAGCCATGATATAAGTGTCGAGGAAAAAAGCGGCTTAAGTAATTGTTGACTCACTCTCCTGATTTACTATGAAAACAAGATAAACGATTAGTTAGGGCAGGATAGGATGTAATAACGAGCAACGAGCTGGACATAAGACATAAGACAAGTAAAGCTAAGGCGAACGAGGCTACGCCGTTGACGGTGACGCCAGTGGGCGCATACCATGGGCGCCAAGGTGAGCTGGCTCGCGTTTCCCCTCTTCACTTCGCTCTTCTATACCCAGATCGTTCTTGCTCGCTCTTCACCGCGCCTTCTTCTACATCTAAACCACCAAACCCTCCTATTCCATCTCACTTCTGCTCAGCTGCATGGACTTGTATAAATATATATATATATATATATATATGCATATACAATAATACAGCAGAGACGAGTAGAGGCTCTAGTCTCTAAAGAGAGTCTGCTGTATTGGCTCAGCCACTCAACTTGGGACCAAACTCCAGCCCGGCAAGCAGAGGATCAACTCTCAAAACATTTTCCCTCAAGTCCTGTCCAGCCGTCAATGTTTTTATTTTTTACCTCTACTCTCCAGACTCCATCTGGACAACCTGCCTTAGATCTACGACAATTGGTATGTATCCACTTGGAGAACCGGTAGAAATGACGTCTCAATGGAATTTAGCTGACTTAGAAGTTTGTTATTGATGCATTTAACTTACAAACAAACCAACCGGTCAACAAGCTACATTACCACCAGATTTCTCGATACTTTTCACCGGAGTTAGCTTTCCTGCAGTTGATGTTGTTATTGTTGTTGTTGTTGATGTTCTTGTTGTTGTTGTAGGCCTACGTCTGTTTACGGTGAATTGTAACGTGGCGAGGCCAACCGCAAGTCGTTTGCAATTGCCTTTTCCGAAGACCAACCACCAGTCTTAGTCTTTACTTCGTTCACTTGTATCGGACTCCAGTAAGTAAGTGAATCAAAAAAACATCTACGGTAAATTCAATCAAGTTGCTTTGAATTATTTCATGTTACTCTTTGCTCAATTTTTGTTTTAATTTGAGGCCATGATTAAGCTCGTTATTAATGTCATTGTCATTTTTTTATTTACCGAACTGGCAAGATCATTATCAAAAATAAGTATTAAATAGTAATATGAAGATTAGCTTTTAGAAAGGATGTCACAATCGGATTTTTACGTAAACAAAATTTAATTATGAAATGGTAATTTTATTCTATCTTATTCTTAATTTTTTTTTTTTTTTAAGATTTTATCATACACCGTTAGATAATTTATAAATTTATAAATAGAAAGATTAATTTTATTTTTAGTTAAGAATTTATATGAGATAATTATATTAATTTTAATTAATTTTTTGGAGTAATACAAATAAATAAAATTAATATTACCATAAATTATCAATAAATATTTTTATGAAAATTAACAGCAGATATTTAATAGTTTTAAGAATTTTTGTAACAAATAAATTATGGAAAAAAAATTAGAAAAACAAAATTGCTATGTAAAAATTTTAAAAAATAATTTTTCGGAAAAAATTTATTTGTCAAAAAAAAAAAAAACTAAAAAATAATCAATTGATTATTAACTTTAATGTAATAATGTGTGTATCAAAATAAAAATTTTGAGCTTGATCATGATCTCAAATTATTTCTTGTACTTGAGACTTTTAATTTGTTATTCATGAGTTCATGAATATTATTTTGATTACAGAACTTGAGGATTTGAATCTAAGAAGACTCGTTGAAAAATTTTTCAACTGGTTGACGGGATGAATAAAGGCGCACCTTGCCCGAGATGAAATTCCTACAGCTCTCTCAGTGTAGTTATAGGGCACAATGCTCAACATCCAGAACAGCTAATTGTCACGTACAGGGAGCGCCAATGTAATAGTTCGTTCATACATATATATATATATATATAAATATACATATCCATTTGGGCGGGTTAACGAGAATATAAGCAGAGGATTGTGATAGCAAGATGTGATTATGCAAAAATGCGAGGCGTGGCGTTTTGTAAACTGAAATAAAATAAAAATAGGTACATAAATAAATAAATATTGTATAAATAAAAAAAATTAGCTTCAACAAATACTCACTGCAACGTTGACCGGTCACGCGTCGCCAGCTTGCAGACTCTCTCAAACTCTTGTACTTGTTCTTGCGGTCATTTAGCTCTTGTATTTACTTCTATCTTCTATCCACAGTATTATGTGCTGATGCATACAAGCCAACATTTAAGCGACGATAAACGTTCATGAGTTTTACTGCTTGATAATTAATTTTGAAATATGTACTGAACTGGAATTATTTTTTTTTTTTATTTTTCTGGGATAATCGTTTGTCTACTGGCTGAGTTTTTCAGTGCAATAAAGATAAAGATGGTAAAAGAATATTGAATTTGTGATTATTGTCATGTGTACAGTAGAGTCCACGTGTGTATAAAAATAAGTCAATAGAAAAATAAAAAATGAGAGCGTTGAGATAATACAATTATTTTATAAATCAACAGATAAGATTTCAAGGGATATCAGCAGGTGATTTTGTATATCTCATACCAAATAATGTTACAACAATTTATGAGTCGAGTTGTAGAGGCGAAAAATACGGGCATGATGCCTGATCTCTGATGTCTTGTCTCTAATCTTGGGCTTAAGAGCTGAGAACCGATTGCACATATTTTATTTATATTTTTTTCACTCCTAATAGTGATGCGAGAAATTCCTAAGAGAGCCTCTACTCCTTCGTGAGTGAGGAAAGCGTGGGACATCTGCTTCGAGGTATATTCTCATTATGTTACACGTACCTTTGCTCATGAGACGACGTCCTACATTCGCGTGTTTTATTTATAATTTGTTCCATCTCATAACACAAACAATAACATTAAAATAACAACAACAACAACAACAATCATAATAAAAGAATAACAATAATGATAATAAATTTATTCATTATTATTAAAATTTATATAGAAGCTTTTAAATTTACTAGTCTTGATAATTTGACTCTATCGAGATGAAATAAATCTGATAAAAAATTCCAAGCCATCGAAACACACCGGATGAACGGGGTTTCGGTTTTAAAAAATTTTATATAAATATATGTCTGTATATATAGATATAAAAGTAAAAAATACGAGTGGACCACAGTCGTCAGAAATCCGGTATTTTGCGCGCGTGACCAGGCTACCTGTTACATTACGACGAAGAAGAACAGGCTGATGATGATGATGATGATGATTATGAAGAAGAAGAAGAAGAAGAAGAAGAAGAAGAAGAGGCAGACGTCCGAGAAGGATAAAAATGAAGAAGACTAAGTGTTGTACACCTTAAAAATAAGGTTTCACCTGTCGAGACACGTATAAAATATTTTTTCCCACAGTCGACAGATTTTTCCTTCCTCCAAACTTTTGACAAATAAAAAAGAGCCAATAAATACCGAAAAAAAATAATAAAAAAGATAGACGTTAAATAATAATGATAAAAAATATTTGGACGTAAGACTGGTTGAGCGATAAAATTTTTTGTTATTTACCGATGGTGGTGGTTTTCGTATCCGCATTTCGCGCGTGAGTATGATCCAACGAACCAGAGAAATAAATAAATAAATAAAGTAAAAGATAATAAATAAAATAAAAAGAGCAAAGACCCAAGACGTTGTGTTGGCTGTGGCGTACACGTTAGTCCTTTACTCGTTGTATACATACTCTTGGGTAATATAAAAGAATGCACACGCATCAGGGGCCCCTGAGGTGCATACCTGCCGCATGCCACCAGTGCTATCGGACTCAACGACCTGGCAGCGGGTTTACGGCAAATATCCCGATATACCCGCACAACCGCGCACTTTCTAAAAGCCTTGGTCGATTTCGCCAGCCAATACCTATATGTACACAATACTTGTACATACAAACATATCCAACATGTCTAATGTATACCTCCAGTGTACCATAATCCGTTTACGTTGATCCTGCGGGTGAGTGCACTTGTTATTCAAAAGATCCTCAACTCAGACAAAAAATGGATCAGGTATATTTTGAATGAAGGTCGGGCGTATTCTCCCATTTCATTTTGTCGCTGTTTCATCGCATTGAGAATCTTTTACGGTTTGTATGTCTATGAGTTTAATAACACATGTGTACGTGTTATTAAATATATAGACCTACGGCCCCAGGAGAAGGGACGTGAAAAACAACATAAATAAAAGAGCAGACTCGATGAACCTTCACGGTGAATTACCAAGTGATTTAAATATGTCACACTGGTCTACGTTCCATGATTAATGATCAGTTGATTTTTAAATTTATTTAATAACTTTTCATGTCCTCGGTATTAATCTGTAATTATTAAATATATATATGAGTATATTATACGTAGTGGGTATTATTAAATAAATAAATAAATAAATTAGACGTGTAGTTACAGAGGAATTTAAACTGATAGCATAGTTAAATTCCTTTAGAGAAAAATCAACAGGTATAAATCCCGGATGGCTTTTTAAAGTTAAAAGTACTAAATAAATGGGCTTTTAACTATTGAACACGCGGTCTAGGTAATATTTCTTCAGAAGAGGGAGGAGCTGAGAGGGGAAATGGGAAAATAGCTTAAATTCTTCAACACATTTCACTTTCCTACTGGTACTGTGTGGAACTAGCATGTATAATATAATATAATAAGGCCTGTACCTGATTGGTACTCAAATGCATGCTGCATACTGTACTGGCCATGCCAGGATACTGGCGCGAAGGTTTTAACGAGTAGCTAGTAAAGATATAAACCTTGGTAACTCTGTTCCGATATAGATAAAACCTTTAGTTTATAATTGGAGCCTTCCGACGTTAACATGCTATTTGCATGAACATGGAAAAATACTAGAATTAATTTGTTTGCTAGTATATAGTCGAGGCTTAAGTCGAGCAGACCTGATGCCAGCAAAATCAATCTGAGTAGTCAATGCTAACTGAATAATATCTTTAGTGTTATTTAGATATTTACTGGAGCATTGGAATATCTCATTCTCATTGCCAAGGGTAATTTTCACTCGAATATCATTACACTCTGAAATCTATAGCGATTGTAAATTATCTCCTGGAATCTTCCTCTTCGTCTTGTTCTTGTTCTTTCTCGACGAGGGTATTATATACTCATGGCAAATGCGTGCTACTGAAGATTCCAATCTCTGCAATGGAAATCGGAGCTCTCTGCTCGTTCATCGAAGCGCAACGCTTTTATTCACACAGTCTTTATTATACATCCATCCATATGTATAAAATAAATGTATATGTATGTACTAAACACTGGTGTACACTCCAGGATCGACAGAAACTCAGGTATTTTACGTGCTACGACATAAATATACGTGTCAAGTTATGTTTACGCATAGACCGTGAATCAAGAAACGCGACTGGCATCCACAAACAATAATATACATACGCAACTTGTATTTTATCAAACATAACAATTGTCCTCTTGCCGTAACCTGCCAATGTAATTTTTTTTATTTTTTTTTTATCGCGGCAAAATTTCTCAGACAATCAATGACAACAAAACACTCGTAATAACTTGTCATTTGTTTGAATTTATATTAGTTTTTAAAATACTCAGGTGTCGTAAACAAATCTTTGAAGCCTTGAACTGTCTACAAGAAGTACAACAAGTACAAGTTATCGTTATTTACTTTTTAAAACTTATAAGACGTACGTCTATTTCTCGTGCTGCAATTATAAAAAAATATTATGCATTTAAATATTTCACCAGACCAGCGACTCATTTTTTTTACATAACCAACTGCAATACATAATATCGGATAATTAGTACCGTTTATTAAAATTAATAAATGTAATAAAATAATAATACTGAAGTTAGACGTCAGCTGTTTATTTAAAAAATTTTTTTATTCAATTAATTAGCTTTAAACATTAAATTTAGCTGTCACTTCACGATTTTTTTAATTTTCTTTAATAAATAAATTATGGTAAAAAAAAATTATTTAAAAAAATGGACTTGTAAGAATTTTAATAAATAAAAAATGCAATTTTTACAAAAAATTTTTTTCTTAAAGAAAATTAAAAAATTGTCAAGTGAAAGCTAAATTAAATGTGATGTAATTTTTATTAATTTTCATAATACTGAAGTTAGCGGTCAGCTGTCAATTTTAATAACAAATCAATTACTATAAAAAAATTTTCACTTGTAATTTTTATTAATTTTCACATGTGAAACTTTTTAATTAATTTTTTTTTTTTTAATAATTGCTTTTTTATAAAATTTTAAAATAATTTTATGACATTAAAGTAAGCTGTCACTTAACAATTTTAAAAATTTTTTTTTAACAAATAAATTTGCTCCAAAAAATAATTTTAAAAAATTGCACTTCTAAATGTCAATTTTTTTTGTAAATTTTTTTTGCCCTGATTTATTTATTACAAAAATTCTTAAAATTATCAACTATCAGCTAAGTTAATTTTCATAATAATTTTTAATGTTTGCCAACTTTAGTGTCAATAATTTCGACATGTGGAACTTTTTAATTAAATTTTTTTTTAATAATTTAATTGCTATAAAATTTTTAATATCTGTCAACTTCAGTGTCATATAAAAAATATTAATTCTTACCCTTGTGTTTGCGCCATTGGCGGTATAGAAAAATAGTAACAGCCAAGATGAGGATTGTCGTTAAAAAAGTTCCAATAACAGCTCCAGCAATACTGCCTGGTCCATAGCAGAGTGTTCCCTGATCAGCCTCTTCCGCCATTCCGGTGTCGTCGTCGTCGTACTCGTAATAATTATTGTAAAAAATATAAAGTCATATCGTTGAACAATTAATGCACACTTGTTCACTTGAAATAATTATTTACTCAACACGAAAATATCACACATAAGTTATATTAATAAATATCTTTCACTGTCGTCGCATTATCTGGTTAAGAATAACTCCCGCGTGCTAGCTGTTGTTACATTAAGACATTTCACACGTAATTTATAACTTAAGTTAATAATTTACCAATTATTGTAGATCAATCCGATGAGATATCAGTGAAGATATAATAACAGAAGTGACAATTATCAATTTTATTTAATCAAATATTGAAGATATGAATGATAATGCCACGTAATCGGTGCCAATGCATATTATTATATTCTTGGCGAGGACACGATAAACTGATGGTATGCAGCGGGTACGGCAAACTCCGAGTGCTAACTCTGACTGTCAGAGAAGCGGTCTGGTACTTGGTCTCGGGGCCTCCAGCCAGAGCCCACCTCCTCCAGCCACCTCTAGCAAGTCCTAGTGTAGTGTTTTGTACAGTCGCCGATATAATACCGCTGAGTACCAGTACAGGGGATCCACCGATCCAACGTACACAGTATGGAGTACACAAGTGAAACAGGTAGGCGCGTTCGGCAACAGGTGCTTGTTGCTTCCGAGTGGGGCTGAAATTTCGAGGTGCGGCAATTATTATTATATGTCGATTTACGTATTAATACGCACACACACTTACCTCCTATCTTACTTCTAAGCCTTTTCTAGCACACTCGCTCATTTTAATTATTATTATGTCTTTATATTTCACAATTCAAGTGACGAACCTGAAATATATGTCACTGTATGTAAATAAATTCATATATTTATATATTTATGCTTAGATATTTAAGTGACGTTTGATAACAATTGTGTTTTATATTTACCTCGTGTGCTAATTGTTTAAATAAGAAAAATATTATTTTTTTTTTGTAAAATTTAGCTTAGAAAAATTTTTAAAAGAAGAAAATTTATAAGAAATTTTCAGTTTTGTTTTTATTCTATGACACTGAAGTTAACATGAAAATTATTAAAATTAAGTTAGCCAACATCTAAAAATTTATAAAATTTTTTTTCTTAAAAAAATTAAAAAAAAAATTCAATTTTAAAAAACTTTTAAGTTATAATTAAATAATTAAAAAACAAACTCAAAAAATTAACAATGTCGGCTAACTTTAGTCTTATTGAAAATTAAGTTAGCTGACATCTAAAAATTTTTAAAATTTTTTTTTTGTTGCAAAATTATTTAAAAAAAAAAAAATATAAGAAAAAATTTCACATGTAGAAAATTTTAAAAATTACACATGCAATTTAAAAAAAAATTTTTTTGTTCTAATTTAATTATTAAAAAAAAAATTAAAAACGTTGGTTAACTTTATTATTATAAATTAAGTTAGCCAACATCTAAAAATTTATAAAATTTTTTTTATTAAAAAAATTGTTGCAAAAAAATAAAAAAAGAATTTTATTTGTAAAAAACTTTAAGAAATGTAAATGCAATTTTTAAAAAATATTTTTTTATTTTAATTCAATTATTGAGAAAACATCAAAAAATTAAAAACGTCGGCTTACATTATTCTAGTATTATAAGATAACTAACATTAAAATTTTCTTTTTATTTTGTAGAAATAAAATTATTATGAAAAAAATTTTTAAAATTATTACTGCAAATTTTTAAAAGAATTTTTTTATTGTAATTGAATTTTTATAAAAATTTAAAAAGTTGACAGTTATTGTCTCAGCTAACTTCAGTATCATTTTAATCTAGTGTTGGTAACTTATACTATTATTATGACCGACAAGAAAGTATACTAATTTATCGAAGCGCGCCCATATCAGTAATGTAGAAACAAATCCACATGCTTATACTGCGATGGCGCTGCAGTAGCAATTACTGGAAATTTGTTCGGTGGATTGTGAAAAAGAATCTTTTGCTTGCGCACACTTATCTGTGATTTTTTTTTTAATAATAATAAAAAAATAAGAATGCTTGACATCAATATAAAATTAAATAACATCAATCATAAGTATTATATAAAATATCTCCATTTTCTCTAAGTTACCGTAATGAGATCACTTTCAGGAGTAAAATAATTATTGCAATTAATCTAAAAAAAATTAAAATAATAAATTATACAATTAATGACAATAAAATATCCTAAACCAATGATTAAAAATGAATCAATGAACAGATATGGTCCACTGGTTGGCGCTATCGATGAAGGAACCAGCAATGTGAGATTTATGGTATGTAATATAATTATTTATTCAATCATTAATCTGTTACGAGCAATCAATTAATTAATTGTTCTTTTTTTGGAAGGTGTTTGCAGCAGATACTGCTGAAGTATTGACATATCATCAAACAACGATACCGCTGTTGAATCCTGAAGAAGGATGGGTTGAACAGGACCCTATTGCCATTATAAACGCCGTCAGAGAATGTCTGAAACAAACAGTAATTAATCTCGAGCAACTTAGGATAGATCCAGCAGATATAGTTGCTATTGGAGTGACAAACCAACGAGAGACAACAGTAGTTTGGGATTATGTCACTGGGGAGCCATTATACAACGCCATAGGTAATTATTTTCCTCAATAATTATCAGAGAATAATTATATATTATCGCTAATTGTGTTACATAAAATATCAATTAATACTTAATATAATCTGTTTGCTTAGTATGGATGGACACGCGAACTTCAGGAATTGTTGATGACATATTGAAAGGAGTTCGTAATAAAAACAAAAACTACCTCAAGCCGCTATGTGGTTTACCAATAAGCCCTTACTTTAGTGCATTAAAATTAAAATGGTTATTAAATAATGTACCTAGGGTACAAGAAACTATTGATAATAAACGTTGTATGTTTGGTACAATCGATTCATGGATTATTTGGGTAATTTTGGTATTTATTTACAAGTGGGGTCCACCCTATTTTTGACCATAACTACATGGAAAAAATTAAACTGTAAAATTCACTCGAATTCCGGTTAATTTTTTTATAGTTTTAAACAGTAAAGTAGACATCGGGGATAATACTGAAGTTGACAGATATTAAAAATTTCTTTGGAATTTTATAGCAATTAAATTATTAAAAAAAAATTTAATTAAAAAATTTCACGTGTGAAAATTAATAAAAATTACAAGTGAAATTTTTTAAATTTATAAATTTGTTAAAATTGTGATTAATTTTTTTTTTTAATTGTTCATTTTTTTGTGTTTTTCAAAAAAAAATATATATATACAAATAAAATCAAGTAGAAATTTCATTCTAAAAAATGAGAATTAAAATCGTGGACCCCACTTGTAAATATTTACTGTAATTTTTTATATATTTTAATTGTAAATAAGTTTATTAAATTTTTTCTTACAATTAATATTATTAGAATCTAACTGGTGGAGTAAATGGAGGCGCACACAGTACAGACGTTACCAATGCATCACGTACAATGTTAATGAACATAACGACCTTAAAATGGGATCCAACTTTACTTGCATTTTTTAATATTCCTAAAGAAATATTACCGCAGATTCGCAGTTCTTCTGAAATTTATGGATTTATTCATGATGATATGCTTAAAGGTGTACCAATATCGGGAGTAAGTATTTGAATAATGATAAAATTATCTGCTAAATTATTAAAATAGTAATTTAAAATTTTACTATTAGTGCTTAGGTGATCAGCAGTCAGCATTATTAGGACAAATGTGTTTACAACGTGGTAAAGCTAAAAGTACATATGGTACTGGATGTTTTCTTCTTTACAATACAGGGACCTCGGTATGATTTATAATCATAATTAATAGCCATACTACTACGATTATTATTAATTTATTAATGAAATATGGTTGATTTTAGATGGTACAATCTAAACACGGCTTATTAACCACAGTAGCTTATCAATTAGGACCAAAATCACCGCCAATTTACGCCCTAGAGGGCTCAATAGCCATAGCAGGAATAATTTTAGATTGGTTGAGAAATAATCTAACTATATTTATTGATAGTTCTAATGATACTGAGTGTATTACTCATAAACGTTCGACGATGGACGTTACATTTGTACCAGCATTTACAGGTCTTTACGCTCCATATTGGAACAAAGATGCTAAAAGGTATTATTATTAATTTCGATGAATAATAATTTATTTATTAAAGTTATTTTAATAAATTTTGATAAATAAAAACTAGCAAACTTGCAGTCATGCCATGACTGCCGTGAACTATAAAAAATTAAAATTTAACTTTATTAAATAATGACTTTTGTTAAATTACACTGTACTTCCTTAAATATTTTAAAGATATAAGCTCATCCAGATATTACACTCATCGAGAGCTTTCATTTGAGTACCCACATGCATTTTGATAAATTTTTCATATATTCATATATATATAAATATATAAAATATTTGAAAAATTGATGTGGGTACTCAAATGTAAGGTCTCAATAAGCGTAACGTCGGGGTAAGCTTATCATAATCATATGATTATCCTGGAAACAAAATTTTTCTTATTTTCTTAATAACATAAATGATTTAATAGACTATCAATATACACTTTTTGGAATTATTACAGTATTATTTGTGGTATTACCTACAACACAACAAGTACTCACATAATAAAGGCAGCTTTACAAGCTATTTGCTTTCAAATACGCGATATTTTAGAATCAATAAAAAAGGATACAGGCTTCACATTAGGAAAACTGCTTGTTGACGGATCCATGACCAGCAATAATTTATTAATGCAAATGCAAGCTGATATTTGCGGTATTCCAGTTGGTAATTAAGTAGTTTAATTTAAAAATTATTTATTTATAATTAAGTTAATTACTAGTAATTAAAATGATTGAATAATTAATGGATTTAACAAGGAAGTCAGGCCTTTGATGAGTGAAACTTCAGCGCTAGGGGTTGCGATTGCTGCTGGCTGTGCTGATGGGATTAAAGTTTGGGATCTCAAAGTAGATACCGCTGTGCCAAGTGATATTTTCATGCCAATGATTGTTGATGATGGTAATTTATTTGTGTAATAAAACAGAAATTATCTAATAAATTGATTAATTTAAAAAATATATTTCAGAACGAGATATTTTGTATGAACAGTGGAAAAAAACTGTTGAAAAAAGTTTCGGCTGGGAATCTTCCGATGACGCAAAGTGTAAGTAATTATTTATGTACCAGAAATTAATTAAAATAACAAAATTTTTGCTTTTTTTTTTTAGATGATGCTTCCACAGATATTTATAGAATAACGTCAGGTGGAATCTTCGCTTTAAGCACAATAATTATTTTAGCAATAGCTAAATATCGATCGACCGTATGACAGAATTTAAAAGTATAAAAATTCTAATGCATTTGATAGTCAATAGAACAAAGAGCCATTGTTAAATCAAACAAAATAATTTGTTATTAAAATAAAAATGTGTTTAAAGTACTCGATGGTTCTACTTCTTACGATGCAATTGTTTGTCTATAAGAACCATCCGGTCCATAAGTATCTCGTGGTTGTTCTCTTGAGGCTTTTGTGCAATTGTTTCAGTTGGTAAGATATCAAGTATTTTATCGTGAGTAGACTTTTCGTCTACCACTGGCGCATCGCTAAGCAACCAATCATCGGATTTAATAGTGTCTATTTTGATTCGCGACTGCTGAGGTACTAAAATCCTACGGATCAATGAACGGCAAGCGTAAGATACTTTGGGATCTTTTGGAAATTTAACGTGGTTCTGCACTTGCTAATAATTAAAAAAAAAAAAAAATTGTTTTAATTGTGGGATAATGATTGAAAGTTGTTCTCAAGACAACACGAGTTTCTTAATATACCTTGGTACCTTTAGAAGTTGTCCGTAATTTTTATCGTCAAAGGGAAGACGACCGTACACCATTGCGTACAATACGACGCCCAGTGACCAGATATCAGACATCTGAGGCTGATAAGGAATACCGCGTAGTATTTCTGGTGATGCGTAGGCATAACTACCGCAAAATGTTTCACTTAATACTATTGTGCCGTCGGTTTTAGTCACTTGACCCCGTGCGAATCCAAAGTCTGATAATTTTATGTTCAGACTTTTGTCCATTAATAAATTTTCGCATTTTATGTCTCTGTAATATATTATTCTATTAAATGAAAATTAATTTAGCAAATTGACTGCCCAATTTCAAAACATAGTAACTGACAATTTTGAGATTTTTAAAAATTTTTTTTGTTAAAAAAAAAGTTTGCGCGCAAAATTGATAGAAAATTTGATTTATGAGTAGAAAATACGTAAATGTAAATATTTTTAAGTAAAAATACTTGAAATTAAGGTCTAAAAATAATAAGAAATGCAGCAATACTAAAAAAAATCAGGTATAAAAATTTTGCAGTTACTGTGTTTTAAAATTGGGCAGCCGAAATATTTAATAATTTTTATAATTTTTTTTAACAAATAAATTATGGCAAAAAAAATTGACATGCAGAAATTTTACAAAATTATAAAAGTAATTTTTTTAAAATAACTTTAGAAAAAATTTATTTGTTAAATAAAATTAAAAAATCCTCAAGTGACTGTTAACTTTAATGACATGCTGATTAGTTAAATTATTATCGACTTATAAATTAAAATTAATTGTATATTTAAATACCGATGAACAATTCCACGTGTGTGACAGTAATCAACAGCATCAACGAGTTGCTTGAACCATTTGCGGCTTCTTCTTTCGTCAATATATAAATCGCGACGGATTGTGTCTAATAAATTTCCATTTTGTGCAAATTCCATTATAATATAGACTCTATATTGAATAAAATAATTTAATTTAATTTAAATAATTTAACAGTTTTGGTTAATTGATAATTAGGTTTACAAACCGATGAGTTGTTTCGATGGCTTGCAAAAACCGGATCAAGTTAGGATGCTTCAAACCTTTGATAACTTCTATTTCCCTTGGAAGGAATTTCATCAAATAATCGGACGGCGCTTGGAATTTTGAAATTATTTTGATGGCTACTTGACATTTATGTCGATGCGATTCAGCGATCTAGAGAATTTTTTAATAAACTAATATTGAATAAATATTAATTAAATTTATCGATTTAAATTACTTTGACTGTTGCATATGAACCGTTCCCGATAGTTTTTCCGATAGCGTATCCATGTGTTTCAAGCACCGTTTGCTTCCTCTCAACTTGTTCATTATTTTTTTCATCGGAGACGTTATTGTTTCCTGACGTCGAAGGAACGTCAATCGCGGCTGTTTCTGCCATTTTATTAAATTTATTTTTTTAACCATTTATAATTTTGAATTTTTCTGTAACTAGTCTTTTAAGTTTGATTAAGATTTAATAATCCAATTTTTATTAGCACTCAATAATTTTTAGTTAAATAATGATAATGATAATCCAATAAGATTTGGAGAAAAAAAAATACAAGATGTTTGTAAATAACATTAAAAACAATTGAATAAATTAAATTTATTCAACATAAAAAACGGTGAAAATTTTTTCATTTCTTCTTTAATTTTTTATTTAAAAAAAAAATTGCTTATTTTAAAAATGATTATAAATCATGACATTAAATTTAGCAGTTGCTTGACCATTTTTTAATTTTTTGAAATAAATAAATTTGCTGGGAAAATTATTTCTAAAAAATTGAATTTTTTTTTTATTTTCTAAATTTAAAATTTTTTTCTCATTTTCGTTGACAAAAATTTATTTGTTAAAAAAATTTTAAATTATGACATTAAAGTTAGCTGTCACTAGACAATTTTTTAATTTTTTTTAGCAAATAAATTTCTTCTAAAAAAATATTTTTAAAAAGTTGCATTTGTAGTTCTTCAAAATTTCTAAATGTCAATTTTTTTTTGCCATAATTTATTTGTTACAAAAATTCTTAATATTATCAATTATCATGACATTTAATTAAGCTGTCACTTGACAATTTTCCAATTTTCTTAAACAAAAAAATTTGTTCTAAAAATTATTTAAAAAAAATTGCATTTTTAATTTTATTAAATTTCTACAAGTCCATTTTTTAAATAATTTTTTTGCCGTAATTTATTTATTAAAGAAAATTAAAAAATATTGTGAAGTGACAGCTAAATTTAATGAAAATAAATTTAGCGGTTATTTAATAATTTTTAGAATTTTTTTTAACAAATAAATTATGGCAAAAAAATTAAGATTTAGAAACTAAAAGAAAATTAAAAATCCAATTTTTTAAAAATGATTTTTTGGAACTAATTTTTTTGTTAAATAAAATTTAAAAATTTTCTAAAGACTGCTAACATCAATGTCATCTAAATTAAATGTCATTCAACTATCTGTTAAGTTAATTTTTATTTTAAAATTTATGAAAATTAACTTAGCAGATAATTGATAATTTTAAGAATTTTTGTAACAAATAAATTATAGAAAAAAAAATTGACATATAGAAATTTTAAAAAGCTACAAATGCAATTATTAAAAAATAATTTTTTAGAGCTAATTTATTTGTCAAAAAAAATTAAAAAATTGTCAAGTGACAGCTAACTTTAATGTCATTTAAAATTTTTGAAATTGACAGCTGACGGCTAACTTCAGCATTATAAAAAAAATTTTAATAAATTTTAAAAAACTTGCCGCTAGTTTTAGTTGAGTTTCCCTCCGCATTTTGAACCTTGGCGGCATGAGCGGCGCTGTAAGCAGACCCCGTAGGTACAGTGTGGTGCAAGGTACTTTGTAGGTATAGGTAGATGTGGTATATGATATGCGGGGACAGATGTGTATACACATATCTATACATATATACACCCATAAGTGAAGAGATATATATGTGGGTTGTGGATCTGAGTGAAGTCGCAAGAATCCCGAGTCGGCTCGGCAATATGGCCGGTCAGATGTGCAGCAGTAGGGTGTCAGTGTGGTGTTAGTGTCCGTTATTTATGTCGAATTATCGCAAATCCTGTCCGAACCTCGCGTGTTTTCATGGAATCAGTGAGATATTGTGTCGCGGAAGAAATTCTATTTGCATGAGGGCATAGCACTTACCCCCCACAGCCATGAAGTAAGTACTCAGTATTATATACATCTATACATGTATACATAAACTCAATAGTAACCAACTTACAATTATTTCCTCCCTCTTTGCAATATTATATATGTATACAACACTCTGTACCGAGAAGACAAGAGAAAAGAGCGACAACGGCTTCTGGTCAACTCTCACTATTGAGAGTCCATTGTTTATCATTTTCGTACCTGCGATTCAATTATTACCCTACCCTACGGGCTGGCAAAGGCAAACATCAATGCCAATGCACTGTCGACATTATTTTTCCACATGCATTTACCTGAACCAATAATGTGGGCCATTAATCGAGGGCGTGTTTTTTTTTTTAATATTTAAATACTTAATTATTTAAAATTAAAAAAAAAATTAGTTATTGTTAAAAATAAATCAACTTAATGACAGATGTATTTTAAAACTATTTTTATAGACTGCGGACCAGCTGTTATATTTAAGTTTTATTTTTTTCTTCACAAAAAGACACATGTTCATGGTTTTCATCCCATCTACTACATCTACATCGAATCGAGTGCTTTAGATATGATAAAAAATCTATTTTTCTATTTATTTATTTTCCGTAACAGCAATATACTGATAACGACTGTTTACTGTGGTGAGATAAAGCTAGTGTAAGAATAAAAATCAAGAAGAGAATAAAAAAAATATTATACACTGAGTAAGTACACCCAAAAATTGAGAAGAAATGATAAATAATTAAACCCAGATAAAGGTGTGTGTGTGTGTATGAACAACAGATGTTGCGTACAGCAAAAATTTATTTAGTCACTCGTTTCACTTCCAATGTCTTATAATAATAATAATAATACTAATAAATTTTATGTGTATTATATTGTAGAGAATGACGCATAGCCTTGGATGTCAATAAATCACGAAACTCGTTTCCTCAAAGTTCTTAATTCGAGGATATCAAGTTTTATTCTACCATTGTTTATCTATGAGTAAATTGGTACGACAAAGCGGTGTTTTAAAATCGACGATTGTTGAAGATAATGACGGCTAAATAATGAAAAAACAAAACCTTAAAAAGAAGAGTCATACTAGGTTTTGTTGGGCGTCAAGGGATTAATGCTGCTATTTCGCCGGGGGTGTTTATACGTCCCCAATTCGGGAATCACCCTCGCCCTTGCAGCTCGGATAGAATTTTACGCAGTACAGGAGAATAACGAACCCATAAAATAAAACCAGGGATATGTCTAAACGAATATATATATATATTTTTATACACATATACATATATATTTTTATATGTATATAATTTAAGAGCTATAGAGGGGATGAAACACTGGCAGAGTCAGCCGGATGCACGTTCTCTCGTGTCCTTGCCCAACGTGTTTCTTCGTCGCGTGTTAACGAGAGGGAAAAAAATATAAGACACACTCCAAAAACAAACGTCTATCATTACATTATATACTACATTACACACGTCGTTCCACAATGGCATGGGCTCGACGACACACCGACTCTGATACTGCTCAATGTCACTCTACTCCGTCTTATTGACGTGGAATAACAAAACACAATTCTATTGGTACAAATATTTACAAAATATCAAGCAAAAGGATGGATGGCCAAAGATTATTAAATTAAATATTAAATTTCATTTTTTGACGCACCGTCAAGCGGAGCGAAAATTTCCGAGCGCAATTATTAATTCACTAAATGCATGCCTCGCTAGTTAACTTCCTCTTATTAAATTCCTGCGTTCATTAAACCTTGCTTCAAACACCTATGGCCGATATTTCTTATCTGTGCCAAAGATTAAGAATTTCGGTTGGAGTTAAAGTAAAATGAGATGTTTAAAAAGTGACAGCGAGCTGAGAAAAAAAATAGCAGTTTAATCAACAGATCGCTTTTGTCTTTTTATGACACTCCCGCTGTTCGAACCTTCTTCTCACCAATAATAACTCCCCCAGGGTTCCAGTCCTACTGGTATTGGTACTGCTACTAGCACTTTCTGTACTGACGTGACTGACGGTAGATTTACATTCATTCCGACTCTTATTGTCTCACATAATCACGCTAACACAACGATAACTTTGTCCGTTAATGCATTCTGTTGATTTTTGTTTTGTCAAAACAATAAGTTTCCATTACATTGTCTTGCCTTTTTAAAAACTAACTCGTGTCATGTTTAGCTTTGTTATTATACTTGCATCAACAACTCACGCGGTCTTTATTATTTTTGATAAATAAAAAAATTAAATCAGCATTTTTTCTTCAAGCTACATAAAATAAAATAAGGTAAATATTTACAAGTGGGGTCAAACATTTTCATTTTTATTTTTTTGAATGAAATTTTTATTTGATTTTATTGATATATTTTTTTTTTGAAAAATACATGAAAAATAAACAATTTAAAAGTTAATTATTGTGATATTAAACTTTTTTTTTTTTATTGTTCTTCTTATTTATGTACCTTAAAAAAAAATATCAAAAAAAAAATAAAATAGAAATCTTATCCAAAAACATGAGAGTCAAAATTTTTTCCAACTTTTGAAAGCAAAAAAGCTATCGAAATTTTAATTTTTTTCTTTCACGACATTTTCAATCATAAATCCGCAGTAAAAATAAACAGAATAAAAAAAAAATTTTTTTCATCTAATTTATGGCCTAAAATGGGTTTGATCCCGCTTGTGAATAATTACCTAAAATAAAAAATGTACATCCCGGGTATAAGTATGACTGTATAATATTTAATATATAACCATATTTTCTCAACTTTATATCTTTAATGTAGACAGTCATTTTTGACGTTACTATTCTTAAATTGCAGAGCAAGAGGGTAAAGAAAATAATCAGAGTAAAAAGTAAGAGGACAAGGAGAAATAAATGTCTGGTGGATTTTTTCTTAAAGACTGCGATATACTAGTGCAGTAGACTACTGCCATTCTTTTCAACATTTCTATTTTCTTGGCATCCTTTGTCTCCTACTTGGTCAGACGTAGATATAAATTTCCAAGAATTTGCAAGAACTAGCATCCAGCATCAACATCAGCATCCCTCGACTGACTATGCTCAACACTCTGCACTCTACACTTAATTCTACTTTATTTATAAATTTTTTTTTTATCCTGGTTTCTTGTTATTGCTGTGCATCTCGTGGTTGACTACGACGACGAGCGAAACCCACGGGCAAGAGTAATACTAAACGATGACAGACCGGGTGCTCCGAAGAAAAAACTGGTAGTAGCATACCCATCCTCGGGTGCTGTTTCACTCCTTCCACTTCTACTGCCTTCTACCACCTTTTCATATCCTCTAGTTATTACTCGGCATCGTGTACCACCTGCCTCTTTAAACCATCTTTCGATATTTCACTCGAGTCTCGTCTACTCTATACCTTTCGAACCGGTCAAAACTCTCCGTGTAATTTTGATCCTCCTCTTAATTTTACAACGCAGCACAATTCAGTAAAATACAATACAAAATAACACAAAAAAAAAAAATACAATGTAAGATACAATTCAAAAGTGTTGACTTTTATCCCAAATTTTTTTTTACTCCGGAAAAAAAAAAAAATCTCAGTGCGTCGTTAAAAAAAGTTTTAGTGCTAAACAAAATATATAAAAATTTAAAATACATAACATTTAAAATTTATAAAAAAAAAAGTAAATAATTTTATAATGACTTCAATAAAGTGCTTGAGGCTGGAAGTTTATTAAATAAAGTAAAGCAAAAGTTTAACCAAATAAAACGGAGTTTATACCACGAAAGTTAAATATTATAACTAAACAGAATTATCAAAGCAATAGTGTGCCCACATACGCAGTCCTTTCAATTAAACGTCGAGGAAGCTTTTCATAAAATTTATGTCAACCGGTCTTGGTCTGTTATAGTCTTGATGTATGTAGTCAGACAAAGAAATAACTCGGGCACTAATTCTGCGGTCTTAGTCTTGAGAGTTCGTCATCGTTCGTGGCTCGCGGTTGCTCGTTAGTCGTGTTAGGAATTAATCAGAAAAGATCTGACGTTCATAATACCGAGTTCAGGCCAAAAAGAGTTCAGAGCAGGCTTTAGCCCAAACAAAAACACTTACTCCAAATTACTCTCTTACTCTCCATATCTAATTTAATTACTTAATTAACCGTGTACCTCTCGAGCGTACGGTGGCCACACTGTCACTCTCAGCATTAATCTCTGCTCAAGAAACCTACTTTCTTCAACACTGTTAGTTTATAAATATTTTTATTTAAATTATTATAATTACTATAAAATTACAAAATAATTGTTTCATCATAAAAATTAAATTAAATAATAATAATTATGATAAATTTTTGTCTATTCCTTAAAAGTACTTTCGTTTGAAGCGTGAAATTGATATTTAAAAAAAAGAGTCGGCGTTAATGCGACAGTTTTTAAGTAAAAGTATTAGGATACACGAGTACAATAGAGAGTAGACTGCTCAACGGGTCTTGTGGGTGTATTAAATTTTAACTTTGAAAGAGTCAAATTTCAAAATGTGCAGAGGAGAGGGACAAATGTGTCTGTACTGTTATTATTTATCGTATATATGTGTACTTGAGTTTGTGTAGGCATATTACAAATTGTTGTTATTATTGTTTTTGTTATCATTATCATTGTTAAAAGACATAATGTATTGCACGTATAGAGAGAGCCTGGATCCAATACGTAGGTGTTGTGCGACGGTTCTTATATGGCCGTGTACATACACTCCGGGAAGGAGGAAGTGCATCGACCGGTCTCCCGTGCTCTCCTCTTCGTCAACTAAAACCTTTCTGCGTCCTTACTCTCCTTGTGCTATATAGCACATCCCAGCACCCAGTATCCAGTATCCAGTATTACTCTTGCTCTTTACTTGCTTTTACTCTGGCTCTTGCTCTTGCTCTTGCTGGGGCTCTGTTCTCCAGTGTGCTCTGACTGTTGAGTTCCAAACCAAACTGTATGCTGGAAATATGAGATGAAGTGCGCTCGGGGACCTCCCGGAAGGCTTTGTTGCACAACCTACTTTTTTACTCGCTCTTCTGGTTAACAATGAACCACCACCTCATTTTCAATAATACCCTAGGCGGTTTTGATTATTTTACTCCTCGCTTCTATTAATTTTTTATTTTGTCGACTGTAATTGATGTTTTGTTGGATTTTCGATTGATCAATTTATTTTAATTTCATTCAAGTTTTACAAAGTTTTTTTTTTTTTTCAATTTTATAAATTGAAAATTTTTTTGAGTATTTTAAAGTTTAAAAATTTTGTAAAATTATTCTTACCTTTAATTTTTTTTTTTAGTGAAGTTTAAATTTAGATAAAATTTTTGAAGCATCTTATCATTTCTTCAATTGATTAATTTACTTGAATTTAATTATAATTTCACAAAATTTTGAATTGTATTATTTTGTTTTTTACTTTTGGAAAATTTTAAACAGTTTAAAAATTTTGTAAAAGAATTTTTTACTAAATTTTAAAGTATCTGATAAAATTTTCAATTGATTAATTTACTTAAATTTCTACCAAGTTGAATAAAATTAATAAACTTTTTTTTTTTTTTAATTGAAAATTTTTTGGAGTATTTTGCAGTTTAAAAATTTTGTAAAAGAATTTTTTACTAAATTTTAAAGTATCTAATAAAATTTTCAATTGATTAATTTAATTAAATTTCTACAAAGTTTAATAAAATAAATAAATTTTTTTTTTTAATTGAAAATTTTTTGGAGTATTTTAAAAAGTTAAAAATTTTTTAGCAAAGTTTAAATTTGAAAAAAAAAAAAAAAAGTAACTAAAAAAATTGAAGGACTCAAAAGCTGAAATAAAAGTTTGAATTAACATCAAACGTTATCTGTAGTTTTAGTGTCCTTAAGTAGAAACGAGGAAGCGTGAGGAAGTGGCAATATCTCGCCACATCCTCAACTCCTTTCCTCCTCTCTCTTCAACTATTTTATTTAATATTTGTTCCTCGATTCCTCTGCGCAGTAGTTGTTACAGTTCTTGCGTTCAGTTTTAAATTAATATTCAACCGCGGTACTTAGTAAATCATAATTACTCATGTAG
The DNA here is from genome assembly GCA_000956155.1 of Cotesia vestalis. Classification (NCBI taxonomy): domain Eukaryota; kingdom Metazoa; phylum Arthropoda; class Insecta; order Hymenoptera; family Braconidae; genus Cotesia; species Cotesia vestalis. The sequence goes on from JZSA01000975.1 coordinate 102,393, forward strand.
ATTACTTTATTGCAGTCACTGCCGTTAATTCAATGCTGTATATAAAATAATTTCCTTGTAATCCAACAAAATAAATAAACAATCTGTTTTTAAAGTGAAAAAAAAAAAGTTTACCGTAAATGAACAATTATCCGTTAATAAAACTAAAAAAAAAAAAATAGACAATGTTGGGCGGTGGAAAGAGCAAGAATATTATTTACTACGAGTGTCACCCGGGACTTCCTAATGGAGTTGTTGATCGAATGTCAAATCGAAGGCCCGTTCACGTGCGTCCTGTAACGGTACACGCCGGTGATACCGATAAAACGGAAAATAATACCGAGGATTCAAGGCGATTAAGAGCCCATCATTCAAGACAATACTCTTGGCAGGAGTCATGGATGTGGTATTAATTTTTTTATTTTAATTTAGATTTATTTTTTTTCTTTGTTATTATTTTTCTGATTAATAATTTATAAAAATACATGTAATAAAATATTTATACTTGATTGTTATTCTCAATACAGATAGATTTATCATTATCATATTTTTATTTTTATTTTTATCCACGTCCGTTTTTATTATCGCTCGCTATTATTTTTTATTCATATATTTAAGAACTTTGTTTGTTAATTAGAAATTTTTTTATTTTAATAAATTTATTTGTGATAATTTTTATTGACACTTTACCGTAATAGTATCATATTTTATGGTCTTCATATAAAATTACCGATTGGTTATTTTATAATCCGCTTATAAGGGATTTTTGAGCTTTCAATCATAAATAAATATAACTGTTTATTTTTTATCCATATTCAATTTCAAAATTAATGCGATAGATTTTTTTTTAATATTCACTTCTCAAAAATAAGCAATTTCCTCTTTAAAATTTAAAGATAAAAGTTTATTTTATTGAGAAAAAGTTTTATTTAAATTTTTCCCACCATTAATTGAATTAATTATTTAAAATATTTTATAACAATGAATTAATGTTCTGAAACGGATTTCTCTTAAATTTATAATAATTATCGATTAATTTGATTGGATCTAAAAAACTTTTAAAATTACCATAAATATTGGATAGTAAATAAATGAAACTTTCATTTTTTAAATAATATTTATTGCAGTTAAAATTTTTTAACTGATTCTTACTTTGCACTGGAAATATTAAAAATTCAAGGTTATTGTTATTAGTAATAACAGCTTGTAATAACTACTGAGTAATGCTTAGTGACGGAAAGTGTAATTTTCATCTGTTAGACACTTATCAGGATTAGTAATAAAGCAAAAGATAACAATCGCGTCACGCAATGGAAAGCTATGATAAAAGTTTTTAATTACAAGTTATTAGCATTCTCTTCGATTTTTACAGCTATTTTACTTTATGAGCATCCACGCCGATTCATACGCTAATCCAGATTGTTAAAAGTAATTTAATACTGCCAGATAGTAACGGGGTCATTTCGCTGAGGTCTAAGCCCCCTGGGGTTTTAATAATTTGCTTAACTACTTCAATATAACATCTGCATATTTACTTTTTATACTCTTAATTAATGCCCTCGCTTAATCATACACTATCGATCTACTGTCCAAAATTTACCTGAAGAAATACAGAGTGTTCAAGTCTTCAGAGACACGGTTGTGACTCGCACCAAGCGTATGACGTAATCGCTCCGTGAAGGGGAAACGTTCCTCCATGTTCTTACAAGAAATAATATTTACAATCATTTACTATAATTGCGCAAATACTTTGAGTTATTATATTTTATAAAAAAAAATTCTTGTTTGCTTCTTTTTAATTTTTTATAGAATAAAAAGTAGAGCGAAAAATTTATAATAGTTTCAGATTCTTAAAATCAATAAAAACAATTATCTGACAGTCTCAATACTACGGATGTAATAACAAATCTCGTCTTGAAAAATTGCTCGTTCGATTTTTGTCAGCGTTTCACGCAAGATAGCCTTTGCAATTTATGGCGACTTAGGCGGAATTTTTAAATGATTTTTTTTTTGTTTAAAAGCCAATCAAGTAAAGCTAAAAGATTTTTTTTAATGAAAAAAAAATTCCTTAAATATAACTTCTTTATTTATGGGCACTTAGGGGGTAGTCTGGTCTAGAAGCATGAAATTCCAGGTAATTTTTAAATCCCCGTAAAAAAAGGCATTCAATATTTTTTCTATCCATTGTTTTTCATATATTATTTGTTAACATTATAAGAATACAGAAAAACAAAAAAAAAAAGTTGAAAATTAAAAAAATTAGCCGCTGATGAAGTGGAAGGGGTTTTAAAAAATTGGCACGTGATGATACCCATGATTTCAACCCTCCTGGCGATCGGAAACAAAAAAAAAAAGATTATCAATCTAGAGTAATATCGCTATGGTTGGAACTACGTTCATCCTCAAATTTTAATTTTTATTATTTTTAAAAAATTCGAAAAAGTGGAAATAAAAGTGGGGATTTTTTTTTTTTTTTTTTTTCAGGCAGTCGCTATTTTGTGAAAAAAATTTTTTTTGAACTTTTCCTTAGTTCCAGCCATAGCGACATTACTCTCGATTAATAAACTTTTTTATTTTTTTTGTTTCCGATTGCTAGGAGGAGGGTTGGAATCGTGGTTATAGTCACGTGCTAATTTTTTAAGACCCCCCTCTCACTTTATTAGCTGCTAATTTTTTGAATTTTCACCTTATTTTATTTTTTTCTGTATTCTTATAATGTGAATAAATAACATAAAAAATTGGATAATAAAAATATCGATTACCTTTTTTTTTACGGCACTTCCAAAATTACCTGAAATTTCATGCTTCTAATTCACAATACCCCCTTAAAAATTTAATAGTAAAATTTATAAATGAACATTGTCACAAGTTGTTATAAAAATACTCTTATAAATTCCATAAAAAAATTTCAACCTATTTTTATTTATACACACAAAAAAAAATTTCTTGCGCCAAGAAAATTTTAAAGAAAACAAAAGTTATTTTAGAGCAAGAAGAAATTTTCTTGGCTCAAGAAATTTATCTTGTCTCAAGAAACTTTGACTTCATTCAAGAAATTTTCAATCTTCCTTGATATTTTCTTGAGCCAAGAAAATTTACACTCCAGTCAAGAATTTTTTTTTTCAGTGTAATAATTTCAAAAAAATAATTTTATTACAAAATACTAAATATTTAAATAAACAAAAAAAAATATTTTCCCTGCACCTAAAAAAAATCTAACTAGTATAACTTTATTTAATATCATTTAGTTCTACAAAACCAATAAAATTAAGTTTGTTCTCTTTTAATCATAATTTTCAGTGTTTACATTCCGCCTACATGACATTTTATTGAAATTAAAAAATACCTCACTATTTACACATCTTTTGTGTTTGCCACAGTACCACATATATACACACCATAAGTGAAATATGTAATTCAACGCTGTTTGTTTAATAAAACATATTTGATCAGAACATTCCTGAAAATAAAAATTCCAATTTAAAAATCAAATTTAGTTATAAAAAAATAAACAGACCAGTTTAAGCTCAATTCAATCTTCAATTGGAGCTTTCAGCGTGGGATTAACCATGTGCCCATCACACATTAGATATATAATGATGATATGCAGCAACTAAACTGCTGGCGTCATTGCAGTCAATCTGTTTGAAGCGCTTCCCACGAAATAACCTGTTGATGCAGCAATAATCTATATCCATATGAATGGAACAAAAGACAAAGACTTTGTTGCAATTGCAACTCGAAAATTAGTCTAATTGACTTCTTTAAATTATCCTAAATTATCTTTTACGTTATCTATCCACCTTCCGTGTTACTCTGCCTTGATTAGATGACGAGGATGAATAATTAAAAAAAATAATAAAAATGTAACCACTAATCAGCAGTACTCTGCATTTAAATCTCAGTACTTATTGTTATTAAGTTAATTAACAACAATTGTTTTTATTTTTTTACAGCGAAGTCAGTGTATCATCAGCCCGTGCGTCGGTGATGGTTTACGATGACGTAAACAAAAGGTGGATACCGAGTGGTAGCTCTTCAGGATTGTCTAAAGTTCAACTGTATCACCACGTTGTGCATAACACGTTTCGCGTGGTCGGTCGCAAGCTTCAAGACCACGAGATCGTGATTAACTGTGCGATACTCAAAGGCTTGAAGTACAATCAGGCGACAGGAACTTTTCACCAGTGGCGTGACAACAATCAAGTCTACGGGCTTAATTTTTCTAGCAAGGATGACGCGGATGCTTTTGCACGTGCTATGTTGCAGGCACTTGATGTAAGTTTTGGTCATTTTATTTTATTCTATTTTATTTTATTTAGATTTTTGCTTTTAATTATTTTTGTCTGATATGGAGATTTGATTATTATTTCTTCTTTTCTTGTACTGATTGTAAATTTAATTTGAGGTGCCAGAGGATGGTGAAGAATATTTTGTTGAGAGCAAGCACACCGACTGAAGCTTAGTTATAGACCACGGACTACTGCGTTTTCAATTATACTAGCTTGGAGCTTTTATCTTTCTTGTATATTCAGTATGCCCTTTGAAGATCGACGTCTTACACGGACTTTGTGTCTGGCCTAAATTCTCCGTTATTTTAATTTTGAAATTCAGTAATTATGTATTTTTAGTTGAATTCTAAAAGGAATTATTTAGACATTCGTTTGATTAATTTTTAAACGATACAAATTTTTATGGGTCATTTAATTTGTTGTTTTATTATTTATAACGAAAATATTTAGCAATTTTTTTAAGTAATATTAATATTGAAAGAGTTAAATATTAAATAAAAAAATTTGGATTGATTTAAGTAGATTTTTAGTAATTATTAATATGACATGCTTTGAATTCGTATTATTAATTATCCAAAATATTAAAAATTTTATTGTCTCAATTTTTAATTTTTAAAAATTAAATATCTTTCTTAAATTTAAAATTATGAAAAATAAATTTTTGATAAAAATTTTAATAAAATTAATATTCAAGAAAATAAATATTAATTTTTAAAAATTAAATGAAACTGAACTTTCTTTTAATTTTTTATAAAATTTTACCAACGAATAAAAAAATTAAATAATTTGAATGATAAAATAAAATAGAATAATAAAACAATATAAAAATGACTAAATTCTGTCTGAAGTGAATACTTGAATGATGTACTTTAGAAATAGTTTAAAAACTCAGACACAGATAATCCGAATTCTAACAAAAGCCACGTACGGAATGATACCCTCCATTCATAAAAAATGAAATATTTTTAGACTAGAGCAAAGTGAAGCGTGTTTATAAATTTAAACTGATGTCGGTATGCTCGCTCTATATTTTTAGCTCTAAAAAAAAAAAGGTGTCAAGTCCTTGAAGCCCGAGAATTGACCTTTCGATTAGCACGATTGTCACAAATTGGCGGCTAATTATCTCTAATTGTGTAGGTGCTGAGCAACGGTAGCAACATATCGAGGAGTCTAGTACCATCAGGCACACCAGCAGGTCAGCAGCAGACTTATCCCCAGCAGTCCCAGCAGCCGACCCAGGCCACTGCACAATATGAAGAGGACATGGGATACAGGTAATTAGAGATGATACTTTGTCATCGTTTTTAACTTAATCTTTAATTTTAACTCAAAATCACATCATCATACTTCGCTTCTAAACTCTCATCCTCTAAAAATTTATTTCACACAATTGACAGCTTTATTCTGGGCGTTTGTTTGATGAAAAAAAAAAAAAATAAATTAACCATTGAGGAGTCAAATTAACGGCGGTTAAAAATAGTTGTCTAAATATTTGATGGGTGATTACGATTAACGATTACAGTAAAATCCAAGGGCATGCTCATCAAAGTTACCCGTCTTCGCTGGTGGGTGCAATCCCACGGATTTCATTGTCGCTTGGACAGCTTTCAGCAGGGGTTGCTGGCGTGTTGCCTTCCTCAGTGCCCCCGACTCCTACTCCCAACCATCAGAATCAGAATAACATAACAAACAATAACAATCACAACAGTGTCGTCGGCTGCTCGCGTCATTCACCAACAAACGGCCTCAATTCGAGGTGAACTCTTTACTCTCTACTGGATTTTATTGTGCCGACACGTCTCACAGCCACCAACCATCAAAGATTAGATATATATCTAACCTCTGAATAAATACTGTAACAATCGCCGTTTTATTAGTTACCCCCTTTCACTTATATACTTATATATCACCAACACTTCCATCAATTAAATGGTCGCATTCACTCATACTAAAACGGCTAGCTCACTTGTCTTCTTATTCTCATTCTACATAACTAGTTTTCTTATTCTTTCTTTATTCAACTCTGATGCATGTCATTTGATATTATTATGTTCAAATAGTTCACCGTCATTTTATGCTCCTTTGTTAGCGTTATGTTATACTTATATATATATATATATTTATTTTTCTTTATTTTATTTGAATCCTTATTGATCATCGTTAGGTCATTTTGTCGGTTAAATATGACTTGCATCTGTCGTCAATAGTTACTGTGAAAAATTGCCTTATGTAATAATGACAATAAATAACAATAATAATCTATATTATTTAGAAAATAAGAAAAATTTTTTGTCCAGAATAGTCATATAATAAAATCGGCTTTTTTAAGTGAAATTTAGTGTCATTGCAAAGGTCTTGAATTGAATTTGAGCCTTTTCGAGGTTTCATATTATTCTCACCGATAGTAAATTTATTATGATTAGTATTTAGACTGCATTCGAAAATGCTCTATATCTAGATACTAAGAATAATTAAGAAATGCCCTTGTATTTTGTGAAATATTGACATTTTTAAAGATATAAGCTCACCCCAATGTTACATTCATCGAGACTTTTCATTTGAGTACCCACATCAATTTTTCATATATTTTATATGTTTATATAGATGTGAATATATGAAAAATATATAAAAATCCATGTGGGTACTCAAATAAAAGCTCTTGATGAGTGTAACACCGGGATGAGCTTATATCTTCAAAAACGTCAATATTTAAGAAATTATAGTGCAATTTAACAAAAGTCATTATTTAATAAAGCAAAATTTTAATTTTTTTAGTTCACAAGCCACGGCAGTCACATAGTGGCTGCAAGGTTAATAATAATAATAATAATAATAATAATAATAATAATAATAATAATAATAATAATAATAATAATAATAATAATAATAATAATAATTCTTGTTAAAGAAGAAATAAGATATTATGAGGCCGTAATTATTTAATGTTAACCACCTTAGCGATGGCTAATCCCACAAATTGGGTAAGTATTTTACTAACGGATGCAATTAGTAATTTATCACTTGATTAGATTCATTTAGACTTAGAAAATCTCACGTAGACTTATTATATATAAAAAAAAAAAAAAAAAAAAAAAATAAAAAATAGCTTTTTTTTTAAAATAATTTTTAAGGAATATTAATCGCTAAGGTGGTTTTATAGATCATATTAAAATTGTCTTCTCCAAGTAGCTGTCTCTTAGAGGTATAATAAAAAATAACTAAATGTTTTAATCAATATTTTAGTCTCTAGATGGCTGAATATCTTGGCTTCGCATCAGTTTCTCAATTTTTACTGTTACAATAAATTTTTTTTTAAACCAAGTTATTGCAATTTTTTTTAATGGTTTTATTTTTTTCAGAACTATGACACGAGAAGCATTTTTAATTGACCAATTACGGATTAATGAGTGAAAAAAAATCCCAAGTACCAAATCAATTAAAAAGCTTATAATTAACGAGTAAATTTGCTGATAACAGGTTCAAATGGTCCGAATGCGGTGTCACCAAGTTGTCCATCAGTAAACCCCCAGTCCCAGCAACAACCAGTCCAGCAGCAGCCCCAGCAGTCAGGACACCATAGAACGTCATCAGCGCCTCCGGCTCCTCAACCCCAGCCTCCACCAATGCCTGGAGCGATGATAACGCGACCGCAGATTCCTGGGCCTCCAGTACCACCGCCACAGCCGCCAGCAGCTCCTCCAGCGCCTCCTTGTCCACCGGCAATGATGAACATCAATGCCCCAGTACCGCCCCCAATGATGAATCAGTACGCACAATCATCTTCCCAGTCGAATATTATCGCGAGCCAGCCAAACTCCCAGCCCCAAAACATTTACGGCAATAACAATATTAACAACCAGAACAATCAGGCCAATAACAATAACCAGTACGCCAGTACACAGTCAAATCAGTACGCTAGTAATTCAAATGTCTGTCAGAGTCAGTACTCCAGTCAGAGTAGTCTTTACGCCGGCAATAATCAAAATTATTCTCAGTCAAATAATTCATTAGCGGGAGCTCCCGTCAGTCAGTACGCGAGCACTCAAAATTGTCAGTACAATTCCCCTGGTAATAATGTTGCTGTTGCCGGTAATCAGTACGGTAGTAATAGCTCGATAAATCAGTATGCTAGTTCCCCGAGTCAGTTTGTGCAGCAGCAACAGGCTCAAGTTTCTCAGTACGGCACCGTGGGCCCAGTCGCCCAGGGCCAGTACAACGCTCCCAACGCAAATAACGTTGTTGCTAATCCTTACGGGACACCTGCTAATTCTGTTAATCAGTATGCAAGTGGGCCCGCGGTTAACGCTAACGCTTATCCTCCCGTTGGCAGTAATGGTCCTCCACCACCCCCGATGGGTCCGCTCGGTGGTCCTGCTGCTCCACCTCCACCTCCGCCCCCGCCTGCTCCCAACGCCGATGCTGCCAAAGGTGCTGCTAATAACTCTAATGTTAACTCGGTGCCTGAATCTGCGCCTGATGTTAATTCTTTGGCAGCTGCGTTACAAGCTGCTAGATTGAAGAAGAAACAGGTAATTACTATTGAGGTAAATATTTACAAGTGCGGTCAATCATTTTAATTTTCATTTTTTTTAACGAAATTTATATTTGATTTCATTGATATATATTTTTTTTGAAAAATATATTTAAAAAAAATTGATTGTCACAATTTTAAAAAATTTTCAAAAAAATTGTGATATTCAATTTTTCTTATTTCTTATTGTTAGTTTTTTTTATGTATTTTTCAAAAAAAAATATATTTATATCAAAAAAAGATAGAATAGAAATTTTATCCAAAAACATGAGAACCAAAATTTCTTCAAAAAAGGCTATCGAAATCTTTATTTTTTTTTTTTTATCATAAATGCGTTGTATAAACAAGCAGAATAAAAAAAAAACTCAACCATTTTAATTTTCATTTTTTTGAACGAAATTTATATTTTATTTTATTGACATTTTTTTTTGGAAAAATACATAAAAAAATAAACAATTAAAAAAAAAAAAAGTTGATTATCACAATTTTAACAAATTTTCAAAATAATTTATAAATTTTTTAGAAAATTTTGATATTCAAATTTTTTTTTAAATTGTTCGTTTTTTTATGTACTTTTCAAAAAAAATATATCAAAAAGATCAAAAAAAGATAAAAATAGAAATTTTATCCAAAAATATGAGTCAAAACTTTTTCTAATTTTTTAAGACAAAAAAGCTATTAAATTCTTTATTTTTTTCTTTCACGACCATTTTTTTTTTTTTTTATAAATGCGCTGTAAAAAAAGCAGAATAAAAAAAATTAAAAATGTTAATTTTTCACCTAGTTAAGGCCCAAAATGTGGTTGACCCACTTGTAAATAATTACCATTAATTTGATTTTTTTTTTTTTTTCATTTGATAAATTGAATGCGATATTTATTGATGTTTATTCAATTTTAATAGCAACAAGCACAACCAGTAGAAAACAGTCCGTCTGGCGGCGGAGGTGGCGGCAATTACGGAACTCTGGGACGAGGAGGAGGCGGTGGAATGGCTTCGATGATGGATGAAATGGCCAAAACACTAGCACGTCGTCGAGCAGCTGTTGAAAAGAAACAACCGGAACAACCACCGGTAATTATTTTTTTTTGTATATACTTTTGAATTACTTGTAATTGCATTGCTGATTGGTTGTTAATTGTTTCTTCAGGAACCCGAGAGTTCACCCGACAAAAAATGGGACAAAAATAACTCGAATAATAAATTTTCAAACGGCGCAGAGTCACCGAAGTCAGCCCGCAAAAGGTTCGGGTCAGCATCCGAAGACACTCTGTTACGAGTTAACGGTGTAAATGACGGGGCCTTGCTTACTGCTCAAGAAATGGAGGCCTTCAAAGCTGAAATAATAAAAGAAGTGCGAAAAGAGTTTCAGAAAATGAAACAAGAAATAATTGACGGTACTTTTTGGTTTATTATACATTTAAATCTTTGATCTTTAGTTTTAATTTTTTTTTAAATATTATGTTTGTTTATTTTAGCGCTTAAAGGAGAGCTGAATCGAAGGTAAAGATTTATTCAGCCTTAACAGACAAATAACACAAGAATAATAATAATAAAATAATAATACTGATCAATAAAAGAAGAGAGATTTGACTAGATAGTTGAACTTTACCATTATCATCGACAAACAACCACGTAAACGGTTTTTATTACATACTTGCGATAACAAACTGTAGTAATATCCATGTATATCTGCCATTTGTGTGTAAGTACATTAATCTAGCCTAGTATATTAATTATAAGTTAATTTACATTTTCGATACCCGATTATTATTATTAAAACAATTGTTTTTTTATAAATAATTATTGAATTTCTATCGGAATTCCTAATTACTGAGCTATTTTATAAATTGGCTTTTTTTGATAAATATTTTTTACTATTTTAGTGTTTAAAAATTTTTTACTCATTTATTTACTGTAGAATTTTTTCATTTTTATGTCATGGTTATTTAAAAAGAAAAAAAAAATTATTTTACTACTCAATTAATTACGACGATTGTAATTTAATATTTTTGGTTGTATCGCGTTCCAGATGCCATAAGAATGTATAAAAAATTTTTTTTCGGGAATCGACGTAGTTTTGTCCGAAATGTGAAGAAATGTTAAAAAAAAATTTTATACGTCCTTATAGCTCCCGGGACCCAACTCGGATGCCATAAGGGCGTAAATGAAAATTTTATTTTTTTTTAAAGTCCAAAAACAATTTTTAGTTTGAAGAAAAATTTTTTTTTGCATTTCTACACGGTTCATACAAAAATACGTCGGTTCCTAAAAAAAAATTTTTGTTATATGCCCTTATGACATTTGTAACGCGGTATTTATGAGTACATATCAATTATACATTCCGTTAAATTTCTTCAGTACACCATTTTTATTCCGTTACACATAAAAAATTCGTCGTAAATATATTTAATTAATTAATAGTAAATTTAAATTATTTTTTGAGATATGCCATGACATTGAAGTGAATTGATAATTTAAAGTGATTTACGGATAACAATACAATGAGACTTTGAATAACCGTGCTTTAAATAGCAATGACGGCATTAACAGTTTTTTATATTGTTGTAATTATTGTTGTTAGTACTATTAAACCAGTGAACAAAGCCATTGATAATAGAGAAGCACGTAATATGGATTTCGATAGTTTATTGATAAATTTAAAAATCATTAAAAAGAAACAGAGTTACTCGTATTAGCAGAAGTGTGTCGCGAATATAAATTTGCACAAAATCTTCTGTGACTGAATTAAAAAAATGAAACAAGTCAGTCTGCTAAAATATATAAAGGTACTATCAATTTAAAATTGAATTTTCACTGAATTTATATAAAAAAAAAATAAAAAAAAAAAACTAAAAATAAAATAAACATTTTTTCAAATATTTTTTTTCATTAAGACTGAGCTAAAACAAGAGCAATTTTATTATATAATATTTATAATAATTATAAAAAATGTAAACCAGCGTATTTAATGCGTCTTGAAAAGGATGAACAATTTGATTGTAATTGACGGTTTAAAATCGACTGAGGGTTTGCACAAAATCATTTTTAAAATCATTATTCAATTGGATACTATTATAATTCAATTTTAATCATAATTATAATTATTAACTATACTACATTAAAATAAAAATTAATTTATAAAATAAAAAGTAAAGTACTAACTGATATATCAATCTTATAAGATAATTATTAAAAGGCTGATTGTCGTATTCACACGATTTTTAATTATCGTGCACATGCTTTTGCTAAACTAAACTACTCTTCCCGTGTAATATATATCAGTGTAAGTGCTTCTTAGGCTTTTTTTATTTTAATATATATGACTATTAATATTAATTAAATAAATTTAATCCCAACGTATTTATAATTGGATGTATTTATATTAAATTAAAACCTAATAATTACTACCAAAAACAGATGTTAAATTAAAATTACTTGTCAAGTGGCTTTGTGGATAATTGTAGTCGATTAAGTTTAAGCTTAATGTAGCCTTCGTTGCATTCAACTCAGTGTAGTCATTTTTTATATATATTAATTAATTAATTAATTAATTAACACTTTTTTACGTAAAGTGATTCACTGTGCACTATTATCATTTTAAATCGTTGAATATAAATATTAATAATAATTATAAAAGCTTGAATTGTCATCTCAATTTATCTGATCAAATAATAATTTTATATTTCTTTTGTAAATATTAATCTTATTCCTTCCATTAACGCATATTTATTTTTAATTAATTACTACATTTTTAAATCAATAGTTTAATTTTTTTTAAAAAATTATTTAAGTCGAAAAAAATGTCAGGATTTTCCAGTGAAACATTTTTTTACTTTTTAATAAATATGTATATTTAATTTGTCAATTTACTTTGAAGTAAATAAAAAAAAAAATTTGTCTTGAAATGATTGCGAGAGAAGGACCAGAACGAAAATGGATAGTATTAAGCAGCATTTACGCGTTAAATATATCACTTGCTGAATTTGTAGTTCTGTAATAAAAAAAAAAAAAATAAAAATAAAAAAAACATAAATAGAATATGCTAAAAGAAGAATTGATATGAATGTACTTGAAAACGAACAAAATAGCGCCATTGTATCTTACATGTAATTAATTAATAAAAATAAAATATTGAAATATTCCAGGAGGATACTAAAAATAAAAAAAAAATTTTTAAAAAAAATCATAATAAATAGGTTTTAATAATTATCTGTTCTGTTACAACTGTTTATGCTGTTTGAAATTAAAAGAAACAAATATGTATTGGATTTTATTGTAAGATTAAAATTATAAGTATAATTATAATTATTATAATTAATTTAAGTTGTCTCAATTGTACAGTTGTACACGTAAATAATTAAATTGTTCTGATTAAAATAATTTCAATACGAATTATTCGGCAAGAAAAGCGAGTTAACGGTTTAATAAATAAAATTTTCAGATTAAACTTAAATTTAATAATTTTTGTATTTTTATATTTAATAACATTGTCTACTTTTTTTTTTTTTTTTTTTTTTTTTTTCACTGTCATTCGTTAAATATTTATGTAAAAAAAGATTTGTTTAAATATTAATTTATATATTATTTAATATTCTATTGGTTATTATTCATTTGACGTAAATACTCTGGTGCGTGATAATGCTGCTGTGTATGAGCAAGCGATGGATGAATTGGCGGTGGGAAACATCGAACATGCTCAACACTGGTTGAATCACTGTCACCACTTTTTAAATATTTATTTAATACCGCAAATATTTGTGAATTTAAGACTTGGAAACGTCTTATACGATCAACCATACGTTTAAGATTCTAAAAAAAAAAAAGAAAATTTAATAATTAAGTCTCACTGTTGGTCAATTATTCTGATATATCGGCATTTATCTTCTTTAGTATAAATACTTACTATTCCTTTGACATTTTCATCTTTTCCATCAACTCTTTGAACTCGTAAAATGTGATAGCAAAAATCTAATGCTTCAAATCGTCTTTGCTGGCCTAATAAAACTATCATAGCACAACCAGCCCAGTGCAAACCTTCGCCAAATAATTCTCTGTAAATAAAGTAAATAATTATTGAAGTTTAATATGTTTTTTTTAATTTAAAAAAAAATAAAATAAAATAAAATAAAAAAAAAACAAATAAAAAAAATACAAAATAAAAAAAAATACAAAATAAAAAAAAAATAAAAAAAAAAAAAAAATAAAAAAAAAATACAAACATTCCGACTACAGAGAAAGTCGATCGGAATTTGACAGAATGTAAAGAATTTTTCATTATACCTTTGACTTAAAATTTGAGCGACAAAGCTTATTAAATTGAAAATTCAAATCAAATGATAATAAAATTCAAGCATAAATACTCCTGCATTTAATTTAATAATTTTAATCCCAGAAATTTAATAATTAATCCGTTCTCATTAGCGTAAACTCGAGGAGTTTACAATGTGTACACGAGGTCACCGAGAGCAAATCGTGTTACACATATAGAAGCACTTCTCAGCTTGAACAAATATTAATTAATCTGAATTAGTCGCGATCTAGCTTACGATTTCATCGACGAGACAAATATTTGAGTGAAAAAAAAAAAAAAAAAAAAACGTTTGTATTAATTATATTATTATATTAATATCTCGTCTGATGATTAACGGCATACACTGACTAAATAAATTAAAAATAAAAAAAACAGACAAGTTTATAACACCAGTTTATTGAATTTATCGATACAAAGATCTAAAAAAACAAGTTCAATAAATTTTATTAACAATAGCGAAATATGTAACATGTAATTAACATAAATAATCTCGTTTCATAAGCGTATCATGATCAACAAAAATATTTGTATGTAAATGACAAACAATAAAAAAAAACACAAGAAATTTTTTTTGTATTTTATACTAGTGGTACCTTTGCCTGTTTTATTTTTCATTTATTTATGTTCAAATATTTTTGTTCAATCTATATAAGCGAAATTTTGTGACCAGTGTATTTATATGATAAAATAGGTTTTCATGGTTAAATTTAATATCGTGGGAAAAGTCTTGATCTGGAGTTGTGCCTTTTCATGGTTTTATATCATTATCATCAATCGTCAATTTATGGTGATAAGTATTTAGGCTGCATTCGAAAATGCTGTATCTCTAGATACATAATTAAAAAATGACCCTGTATCTAGTGAACTGTAGACATTTTTAAAGATATAAGCTCATCCTGATGTTACACTCATCAAGACCTTTTATTTGAGTACCCACATCAATTTTTCATATATTTATATATATTATATATATGTATATATGAAAAATATATCAAAATGCATGTGGGTACTTAAATGAAAGCTCTTGATGTGTGTAACATCGGGATGAGCTTATATCTTCAAAAACGTCAATATTTAAGAAATTATAGTGCAATTTAACAAAATTCATTATTTAATAAACCAAACTTTTATTTGTTTATAGTTTACAAGTCATTGAAATTACATAGTGACTGCAAGGTTGCTAGTATTTAAAAAAATAATAAATTACTATTAAGAAATTAATTGTAATTTTTTTTTTTATTTCTTCATGTAAAATGTTTTAAATAATTTTTTTCTGTACCAAAGAATTGTGAGTAAATATTGTAAATTTTTAACAAGTAAAATTTTTTGGAGCTAACAAACCAAAAAGGTAAGTAAAAAAACAAAGCAATTAAAAAGCAAGTACAAATTGACATAAATTGAAGCTTTTTGTTGCAGTACATGGTAATGGGTGCGCATTGGATCAATATATGAGACTCCAGTGTACTGAGCAAGTGTATACATACAAATACTACCAGAGATCGGCTCGTAGATTATAAACAAACGTGGTAGACATAAAGAGCTGGAGAAGAGAAAGTAAGACAGACAGCAATGTGCTGTTCACGTTACTGTACAGTTATCGTACTGGCTTATCGTTATCGGAGTACTATAACATAACTGCGTGAAAGTTGTATTAAAATAAGTGAGAGTAATATAATATAAATTTTTTTTAATCTATTACAGGGATAAAAATATATAGACTGGACATAATACAAGCAGAAGAACTGCTTATAAAAAATACGCAAAGGTGAACCATGACTGGAGTATGCTGTGCTGTGCTGGATGACTTAGCTGTGTAATAGTGACCGCGAGCAAATAAAAAAATAAACAAGAGAGAGGGAACACAATAATGCGCCGACGGCGTGGCAGTATTACGTTTAACACTTGATATGAGTCAGTAGTAAGAGTCAAGTCAGTGTCAGAGCAACTCCCGGCTTTTGGACCCATCTCCAGTCAAAACTCCAACTTTTAAGATAATATTTAAAGAGCTACTGCAGTTTAAATCTTCAGTCTCAATCCTCCTGTTAATTATTATTGTTATTATTAAGCTGACACACTTTTGCTGTTCAACTAATGTTTGTAATTGTTAGCTAATTGTATTAATTAATAAGCGTCGAGTAACTAGACTGACGTGTCATAAAAGCAAGTGATAAAGCCACATGTGTTTGATGTTTGACTCTATTTACTTACTCAGTAAGAATATTCAACTATTTTTTATTTTTTAACTTTAGACACTTTTTAAATATTTAATTCCAGACAGTTCAGCTTAGAGAATTTTTATCAAAAAACTTTTATACCCGGCTCATTAAAAATTTATAAAGATTAATTTTCAATGAATTATACTTTCAAACTCGTTAATTTGTTTATGTATTTTTAATTAAACTTTTTTTTTATTTTTTACATTAATTTGTCTGCTAAAAAAAGTTTTTTTATATATTTATTTTCGTTGTAATTTTTTTAATCGATTCACAGTAATTCATAATTATTTTTAGATGCTTTATTTGTTTTTGCGCAAAAATAACATCTGTATTTTCTGTATCACTGATTTAAAAAAAAAAATACTGATAATTTTTAGATAATTTCTTCTTAAAAATTAAAGAAGAAAACTTTTAAATAATTAAAAAAAATTAAAATATAATTAATAAAATGTATTACTGATTTAAAAAAAAAAAATACTGAAACAATTTGATGATTTTTAGATAATTTCTTCTTAAAAATTAAAGAAGAAAACTTTTAAATAATTAAAAAAAATTAAAATATAATTAATAAAATGTATTACTGATTTAAAAAAAAAAAATACTGAAACAATTTGATGATTTTTAGACAATTTCTTCTTAAAAATTAAAGAAGAAAACTTTAAAATAATTTTAAAAAATTTTTTTAGACAATTTCTTCTTAAGAATTAAAAAAGAAAACTTTTAAATAATTTTTAAAAATTAAAATATAATTTATAAAATTTCAAGCGTCACAAAACAAAATGTTGACTTTTTAGTAGATTTTACTCAACAAGAAGTTAAAAAATTAATAATCGTCAACTTAAATTTAACAAAAAAAAAAATTGTTCCTCTTGGGATGATCACTGATTTAAAAAAAAAAAATTACTGAAACATTCTGATAATTTTTAGATAATTTCTTCTTAAGAATTAAAGAAGAATACTTTTAAATAATTAAAAAAAATTTTAATTTAATTAATAAAATGTATTTTAATTTACAGGTTGAGGGGAAGCAGAGTATTGAGTTGTCAAAAAATTGTTAGGAAGCAGTGGGTGCTAAGCAACCGCCCTAAAGTAACACGTGATGTTTGTAGTAATTATCAAGTAACTTACTAGTAAAATAAATGCCAAGTTACCAAGCGATAAATCTTGATAAATTACCGGCGAATCCATTAGTAAATTGAGGTCAGTACAGTATCAGTATAAATAAAATCACAATAAATAAAAATAGTTATCGATTATAAATAAATTTAAAAAAATGACCATCGAAATCGATTAGACACATCAAGATTGAAGATAAAAATGAATGAAATTTTTGAATTTATTTATTTCAGGTGAAGTAATCAAGCGGGAATTGAATTTCGAACTCGAGTGTTGCCGGAAGGTGTAAAGTAAAGTGTGAAGACAAGTGTCTACTCGGGTAGTGGGAGCTGGTGTAAATCGCCCGGGATATGTACGCGGTGGCTGGTTGAGTCGGCTCGCTTAACGATATTAATAGATCTCCTTTTGGAGGGGGCCGCCAGCGGTGAAAATAGCAAAGAATGTTTTTGGAATCTACTTGGACTTGGTTGGCAGAACGATGGGGCAATATGGCCGACTTGGCCGAGCGGGTGGACGATCTGATATGCAGTTTCGACTCGTCTGGTGACACGACGATGGATACACTGTCGATGTTAATATTCGGTTGGATGCTATTCGGTCTAATTGTTTTGTGTATTGGTAAATATATTTACAATAACTTTGTACTTAACGAGAAATTCGGTTCTTCTTCGGGATCTAGTGTCGTTGGTGGTGGTGGTCATGTGGGTGTCAGCGGCGCTGCTACCTCCTCTGCGAGTCCAAGTGCTAAAGATGGACATGGTTACCATGGGATCGGTGAAAGTGTCGTGTCCGCGGGCAATATCGCCAGCAAGCTTCTCACCCAGGAAAAACCCATCAAAGTCGCGATGGCCAAATCCTTGGCATCTTCTGCTGGAAATTTGACTTCCACTAGCAGTCCCTCTGCTCCCACTGGTGGAGGGGGACCTGGAATTGGGTATGTACCGCCAACACCACCTACGCGCAAACGACTCACCAGAAAAACGTCAGGCCCGCTGATAAGCCCAGCGAGAAGCTCCCGTGCCCTTCACCTGCCGGCCGCGACCGGTGCCGATGCCGAGGCCGTTCGCTGGGTCAACGAGCTTGTCATTTGGCTACATTCTGACCTGGTGATTCTTAATGAATTACTTGCTGTTTGGGTTACTTCGCTTAATGAATTCGTCTCTGGTTCCGTCGATGAGGTATTCATTTTTTTTATTTATTTTACGCTTTATGATTAATTGTTTATATGATAATTAAATCAGCAGATTTTTTTATTATTTTTGTGATAAATAAAATTAGAAAAAAATTATTGTAAAAATTTTTATAAATAAATTTTTAGTATTCATTTATTTGTTGAAGAAAACGAAAATGGTCAGGTAGCTGCCAAATATTTTATTTTATGCTAAAAAATTTTTTTAAACGTGATAAATTAATTTTTATTACAAGAAAATTTAAAGAAAGAAAAATCTAAATGTAGAAATTGTAAAAATTATAAGTGGAAAATTTTTTAATACCAATTTAATTGTTGAATAATTAAAGAAAATAAAAAATGATCAGACATCTGCTGATTTCAGTATCGTATAATTATTTAGTAATTTGAAAAACAAGTTTTTTAATCTAAAAAATTGAATAAATAATTAAGGAAGTAGTAAAAAAATTAAGTATTTACATGATTATATAAGTATAGACAAATTTTCTTACATAAATCTGTCACTGATATACGATCTTAATAAAACGGGTCATGAATTTTTATTTAATTATCCAAATCAAGGGCTACTGTAATTGCAATCAATTGAGCATAGAAGAAACCCGAGCGACACATGGTTGTCATTAGATAACACAGACGCCTTTTGGTCTAAGCTTTCAATCCTCACATTTGACATCTCTATTCTAAAAATTGCTCAAAAAAGTAATTAAATTATCTGAAAAAATTATTTATTGATTTTTTTATTAATTATACTTTAAAAAAAAAGTATTAAAATTTATTATTTAAATATTAAATTAAAAAAGAAGCTTAAATAAATATTTCCGTGGTTAAATTTCATAATAAATAATTAAGCTAAAAAATTAACTTCCTCTTTTTCGTTGAAATAGTATTTAAACCCAAAATTTCATCAGTGTAAATAAACTCCAAGAGCTTCTCAAAGATCTCAGCTGTTGTGTCTGTTATGAAAACTTGATCAGATTTTTTTTCATTCATCTCGTGAGTAAACATTGCTGCTAGAAACTCTTCAAAATTATTTTCTGGGTTCAAGAATTTTTTTCTTGATTCAAGTTAATTTTTTTTTTCAGCGTAAGTTTTGTTCTAGTTAAAATTTCCCTGATTTTCGGACACACAAAAATAAATATCAAAATTTAATTAACAAAAAAATTAAATATATATTTAAATTAAAGTTATCGTTGTCTAAATTCCTCTGATTATAATGTCAAGGCTTCTGATGTCATCTTAAAAACAAAATTAGCATAATGTGAGGCGTAAAGTCCGACCTGCAGACAGATAGTTTTTTTTTTTTTATAAGAATAATGTAATCTTTTTTATTAACTTTGTTTATAAGACGGATTTAAAAAGTAAGAAAAGAAATATTAATCTTTACAACCACCCAATTGTACTGCACGCGGAGATTTCGAGCATGCGTGTTCTCGCTCTGCTCTGTGTAACCCACTTTCCAGTACGAAAATTCACCAAACATCCAACTCTGTATTTTATTATAAGAGAAATAATACAATTACACATGTATGATAGGAGAGCTTTAAGTTTTATTATTCTTCCCCAGACGTACTGACTTTGTACTTAAAAAAAATCAATGTTTTTATAGCTTACTAATCATCCGGCTTGTTTTTTTATTTTATTAATTCAATTTTATATTTTTCTATAATTTATAATTAATAATTCAATTCTAAAAATTATATTGCATCAAAAATTTTTGATGAAGAAATGAAATCAAAATTATTCATAAATTAAAAATTATTCGGCTGGTTTTTTTAATTTATAAATTTAAATTTATATTTTTTTATAACTTATAATTAATAATAATTCAATTTCAAAAATTTTATTGCATAAAAAATTTAAAAAGAAGAAATAAAATCAATATTTTTGATATCTGTTAATCATCCGATAAATTTTTAATTTAATATTTTGTAATTAATTATAAATAATAATTCAATCGAAAAAATTTAATTGCATCAATAATGAATGATGAAGAAACAATTAAAACAATGTAATACTAATTGGCTCCTTGTTAAAAATCAATTGCTAAGTTAGTAAATATTGTATATATAAACTAGATTTATATTATTTAAAAATCAGTGTATATATTTATATTTATACCGTCTATATATAATGTGATATGTAAACTAAGCAAAGAGCTTTTAAGTATTCTTCTTAGTGTTAGGTCTGACTTAACTAAATTGAAGACGTAATAAAAAAAGGAGCGTCTAAAGATATAATAATATAACGAATGATATATTTGGGCCGGGTTTTGTTACGTCATAGATCGCGGGTGCGGAAAAGACATATATTGCGTCACTTATAAAAATATATACATAGATTAAAACATATGTAAGTGTGTATGTCTGTTGTCAACATCCTTTTACCTCGCGTGCGTCCGCTGACGTCACTTCTCATCGCTTAAAATAACATTACACACGCGGTAACTTTATATGTATATAAGAAACACTTTTTTATCAATTATAAAAAACTATAAATAATTATTTCACGGTAAATTAATTAGAGAATTGAATAAAAGTATGTATGTTTAGTTTTAAATTATAAATATTTATTAATTCACGGGGCATAAATCTTTTTATAAAATGAATTACTTTCTATAATATATTATTTTAATTATAATAATTATTATTTATTATTTATTATTTACTGTAATTACTGAATTATCTGCATGACTTGCTCCGTAATGTATTGGATGAATTTTCATTTTCAACTGTTGCAGAACACGCGTTTAATTATTGTTTATTATTGTAGCCACGTACGTTTACTCAGAGTGATGTCTGCTTAAATATATCCCATAATATATACATATATACAAGGTATAAGTCTACCATAACTATCTTTAGTCACGAATTGATGACGAAAATAATAGCTCTAATGATATATTCATGCCTATTATTATGTATTTAGTATTAAATTATCATTTTTATAATAATAATACTGAAGGAGAAGATGATAAAAAATAATATTTAGAAATTTGTTTATATTTCAGCATGGAGTTGGAGTTGAATTTGTGAGAGTACTTCCGGAAACTCAATCACCCAGTTTTTCAAATATTTTTTGCGAATGCGATTCTAGAGACGATGTTGTAAGTAAAAAATTTATTATTATTATTATTATTATTATTAAATTTTATTTTGTTTAATTAGCCGGCGTTTTTAATTTTTTTTTATTTATTAAATTAAAACTAAAAAATATTAAAAAAAAATTGCATTAATAGTTTTTCAAGTTTTTTACAAATGAAAATTTTTTTTATTTTTTTGTAATAATTTTTTCAATGAAAAAAAAATTTTTCTTAATTTTTAGATGTTAGCTCTTAATTTTTATTTAATGATACTAAAATTAAGCGACATTTGATCATTTTTTAGATTTTTACAAATTTTAATAAAAAAATATTTCTTCTTGAATTTCATGTGAAGAAATAGTAAAAAACAATAAATGAAATTTTTTTTATAATTAATTTAAATTTAATTCCAGAGACGATGTTGCAAGTAAAAGATTTTTTTTTGTTATTATTAAATTTTATTTTATTTAATTAGCTGGCGTTTTTAATTTTTTTTTCATTTATTAAATTAGAACTAAAAAATTGCATTTATAGTTTTTCAAGTTTTTTACAAATGAAAATTTTTTTGTGGTAATTTTTTCAATGAAAAAAAAAATTTTTTTTTATTTTTAGATGTCAGCTCTTAATTTTTATTTAATGATACTAAAATTAAGCGACATTTTATAATTTTTTAGATTTTTACAATAAATTTTAATAAAAAAATATTTCTTCTTAAATTTCATGCGAAAAAATAATAAAAAAAAAATAAACGAAATTTTTTTTTTTAATTAATTTAAGTTTAATTTCTGCTAATGACATTTTTATATCACCAAAATTAAATTTTATACACAGTAAAAAATTTTGCGTCATTGCGTGAAAAAATTTTGTGTTAAATATTTAAGACTTTTATGTGTAAATTTAACATTTATTGTGTTAAATTAACACAAAAAAGTGTAAAATATTTAACATAAAAATTTTTAACACAAAATTTTTTCCCGCATCGACGCAAAATTTTTTCCTGTGTAATTTAAATATAAAAAAATATATTATTTTGTTTTGACTAAATATTTATCATTTATTGATAAAAAAATAATTTTCCAGACAATAACTTGTGACTGCGAAGCGACACCAGCTCTGCAATTGAAAGCTTTCCGTCAAAAAGGAGATAAGGTAGAGGTCAGCCATTATCGCGTCAACGTCAACCGCTTCCGTGCACGTCTTAATGTCGTTTGCATTACGGAAAAATTACTATTGGACTTGAAATGTGATGGATGGCCCGAGGTAATTACATTTTAATGACAGCTGATAGCTTCTGTAGATAAGTTTTAAATTATTCGAGATAAAAATATTTACAACTCTGACAAATCACTCCGCTTATTTTTTATTTTATTATTTTTTTTAATATAACTTATGATAATAATTTTCTTAATTAAATTACAAACAATAATTTATTTTTTATTGTCTTGATCACTTACATTTATAACTTATAAGTGAACAAGGTCAATTGATAGAATTGACACTAATTAAATGTGATTTTTAAGGTGAAGGTTTCGCTGGCGGCTGTCGGCACGATAAAAAAGGACCTTGATGAAAGCCAGTTGCAGGAAGTTGTGACTGAAATAGTAGTCGGTGCTCTCAGAGGTACAAATGTCCATTTAAATTTGTCCAAGTATCCAACTTGCCCGAGATTATGGAGAGAACCACCACCACAGACCGGGTTCCCGCTGCCACTTCACTACGACAGTATGGTAAGATATATTTATTATTTATTGCTTTTATTTAAATAAATTCTACCACTTAAACCCTTTAATTATTAGCAGTAATTCTCAAGCCTATTGTCGCCCTATTAGTGGTAATCGCTAGCAAAAATTTTAATTCCAGAGCCATTCAGCAGGACCGACTGGAGGACAGCAGAAATACGTTCCAGGCGAAAGACGTTTATTAGTTAAAGTCGTAAAAGCGAGTGATTTAGGTGGCCAGCAAGGTTGCGTAGAGCCTTATTGTGTTGTAGAGCTAGATGATCCCCCACAAAAGCACCAGACTTCTGTCAAAAAAAATAATGTCAGTCCTGTTTGGGACGAAGCCTTTTTATTGTAAGTTTTTTTTTTGTAGCCTTGCCTATTATTTAGAATTCAATCATTTTTATTTTAATAATAGTTATTTGTACTGATGTTTTGCTTTTGCTTTCAGTGATGTCAGTCAGAATACTTTTGAAGTACTGCTGGAGCTTTATGACCATGTGAACAAAAGTAACAGATTTTTAGGATTAGGTATTGTTGGCATTGAAGAGTTGTTAATGAATCCAAGTCAAAGACAAATAATTCCATTACAAGCGCGGCCTTATGAACAAGATGAAGTTACTGGAACTCTTACCGTTGAGGTAAATTTTTTTTTTTATTTATTATTCATAACAAAAAAAAAAAAAAAACATAAAATCATTATAGTCACTATAAAAATGACGATAACTCCTACAATATAGATTTTCTGAAAAAATAATAAGAACTTTAATTTATAGCTTAGGAAATTTCCTATCAAAAACGTTCTTGAACTATAAGGCTATTTTTCAGTCTTGCCAATGCCCGGGTAATTACCCATTTTTTGGGTAATTCGATATTGAATGGGTAAGTAGACGGGTAATTAGATCTGGGTGGGTAAAATCGGGTAATCTGCTTAATCAAGTTGGAATATTGTAAAAATATTGTATTGCAAGAGTTAGACAATGAATGGAAGCGATACAAAAAATTTTTTTGAGAAAATCTATAATAAAAGACCCAGTTATTGACACTGGCCTAGTTTTTAGACAATTGCAATTTTATTCTAATTAAAAAAAAAAATGTTTTTAAAAAACTAATTATCTTGAAATTTATAATTTAAAAATTATATTTATTAATTTATCAGAGTTGATTTATTTTTTTTAATTAAAATAAAATTACAAGTGTTAATAACTAGGTCTTTTACTTTATGTCTATATAAAATTTAACATTAATTAAAAGTTAATTTTTTTTTTAATTAAAAAAAATCCAAAAAATGTCAATTACCGTATTTTGCAATAAAGCAGCTAAATTTAATAATTAAAAAATTTTAATGTTTAAAAATTTAATAATTTAAATGTTTAAAAAAATTAATTAATTGAATTTATATAAAAAAAAGTAGTCTTAAGACTTTTGTATCAAAATTGAGTTTTGATAAATAATAATTAAAGTAAAACTTTCAATTACAGTTTGTATTTATTGAGGGAGCAGAAGTCCCGCAAATAGGAGCCAAGCCATTTAAAGTTAAGGAGGCAATAAAACCATCATCTCCAACACGCACCTACAACCCAACGAATCTACTCAGCAATAATAGTCTTAATTATAACAATGGTAACAGCACTCTTATCTTGTACGACACTTCTGCTCAGTCGACCGGGGGTAATTACCGATTATAATATCTCCCGAGGCATCCGTCCTTACTTGAGTGACACCTTTACTATCTGTATTAGTTTTTTCATCACTCAGCACTGTCTTGCCATTCTGGACTCCTTTTTCAACTATCTTCACCCTATTTAAAGACAACGTTTTTAAGCCTACACGTTTTCAAATAAAATTCGCATGGATGCACTCGTGATAGATTCGAAAACGTTGCTTGGTTTTAAACACAAAGCTCCAATTTTCTTCTATAGAAGATATACAATTAATGATTATAATTAAAAAAAAAAAAAAATAATAATAAATAATTATTTATTTTTGAGAGCGTAGTTATAGTTTATAGACCGGCATGATGGAATTAATCGTCAATAGTGTGATTATTAGTTAATTTTCAGTAGACGAATCGTGTGGTTATTTATTTATTTATTTATTACAAATGATGTATTGCCGAAAAATTACTCCACTTTCTTATTTATATTAGGACTGTCATTTCTTTCAGACTTCCTGACAAACGGAACGACTGGCGAGTCGCCATACAGAACTGGCCAGAGTAATGGCAATAAAGGTACTCTAATTGTACACAGCCAACAAAGGGTAAGATTATTTATTATTAATTACATAAAAGATTTTAATAATACCAAATCTTTGTACTAACGCATGGATTTTCCCCGTGTTTTGATGATTTTTTTTTTTTTTTTTTTTTTT